>CAEMYA010000002.1:5181922-5198564 GCA_903131615.1 Diplodus sargus | reverse complement strand
CAGACACCCAACCATCGTTTACACACATGAGGTGTAAAGACTGTTGGGGGAAAAAAAAAAAGAGGCTTTTTTCTATTTGAACCAGAGTTTGTGCCCTGAGGACAAACCCATTATAGCACAGTGCAGGAAGTTTTCCATGCAATAACTGAACAAATAGATACGGATGAAATGCTCGAGGAGATCTAAATTTCAACCTTTTAAGCTGTTTAAAAACAATGTAAGAATTCTGAGCACTGATGGGTTTTTTTTCTTTCTCCCTAATGATGACGTGTCACATGATTATCAGTCTTATGCAGTAGAATACGGAAGAATGCTGTACTTAACTGACTATGAACATAACTACAATGTAGCTGCAATGTGATCACAAACTACTGCTGTAACAGAGTCTTTCATCATGTCTGAGTGGACACACACACACACACACACACACATGCACGCATACGCTTTCAACATCAGCAAATGCTTTCAACCATTAACATCATAGGAGCCAGATAAGTGTGCCCCCTCTTTTGCAACAACCACTGGGGAGGTGAGAGGCCTTGTAGTCAACATACTGAAAGACTACTCAATGATCAAAGACTCAGAAAAACATGACCCATGATGGTTTCTCCGAGAAGATAGGAGAGAGGGGGAGCCGGCGCAGGTAAAAGGAGAAAGGGTTGAAAGAAACAGAGCAAAAATCCACAAAGGTGGAGAAATGGGGCGGGAGGCGAGAGGACCAGAGCACACGCCATCTGCCCGGACCTTTTCGCCAGCCACTTGCAGTATATGCTGATCCTGCTTGGATCATAATTAGGGTTTGGCGACTGGGTGAATTTTGAATTTGTAATTTCCAGGAATGCGCCCTTTGATTCCTGAAAATTAAGTTTGGACCTTACGCACTGCCATCGGGGTCGAGAGGGTTACTTTAAAAATCTACCCCGAGTTATTGTTACTTATTTCCTGTTAAAGTTCAGTTAGCAATCTATTCCAAGTATCATACTACTAAAGTAATGTAACTTGATCACCTTCCGTTATGTTTGGATAACATCAATACCAAGCATGTGCAAATGATGACAAGAGAAAATAAATATCAAATACACAAATATTCATATTAAACAATAATCTGTTGGTTGTATGGATTGCAATTACCTAGTTTTGGTATCCGATTTACGTAATCCCGTTGTATATATTCCCTTACTTGCCAAGACTGGCCACCATCTTCGCCAATGCCTCCACAGACATCAATGCATCTATTTAACCTGGTTGATGTGGCCACTGTTGCATTATAAAAGTGTGGCTAGGCTTTGAGGAAAACAGCGCTTATACATAAAAAATAAGAGCACACAAGGGGAAGAAGTCATATTGACATGTTAACATGCAGGACAGTGCAAGAATTACTGTTTAAGGCATACTGTTGGTTCATCCAACGCTAAAACAGCCATCACTCAACTTGAGCATGGCAGCATGGAGAGCGTTAAAATCTGTTTTTGTAGATGGTCTTACCAAATCTGATACCTTGTTTTATTTACAACATATTATATCATATCTGCTTTCAGTTTCAGTGCTCCATACACTTGGAACATACATACATACATACATTAAAACTTGATGCAGTTATATCTATAGGTCAGTTTAAGACTTTAAATTCAAACTACTCAGCATTTGAATGTCATTGTTTTTGACTACATGCTGTCCTGTATGGTTGTCTACCATTATCTTTTAGGCACCTCTCTTTTCTTTGTGTTTAGTCATGTTCTTTTGCTTGCAGTTTCTTATCATTTCCAGCACTTTTTTTCCCATTTTATTTGTATTCTGTCATATTGCTCCTTATCTGTTATCACTTTTATGTACCCATTCTGTTTTCTCGCTCTGTGATTATGTTCATTGTTTCAGTTTGTTATTACAATTTTGCACCTATTCTGTTTTGTGTTGTTTTTATTTTGTGCTCTCGACATCATTGAAAATGAGGGCTTGCCCTCAATGATTTTTTCGAGATTTAAACAAAGGTTGAATTGAATTGAAAATTGAGGAATCAATAAGCACAGGCTGAATATGAGTCATTACAATCTAAACAACACCCAACCCCAACTGTAATATTGAATATTTTATGGGGTCTAGCAAGTGTAAGCATATGTGATGGCAGGGAAACATGCTGCATGTAAAGATAAAAGAGGATACTGGAGGAGGAGAGGAGAGGAGAGGAGAGGAGAGGAGAGGAGAGGAGAGGAGAGTAGAGGAGAGAAGAGGATGAAAAAAGAAGCTTGATTTCAGCTGGAGTGTCCGCTCAGGCTGTCTATAGATTTGTCAAGACAAGTGTCAGGACAAGTGCACCTCTGTGCTTACCTGTAATGGCACAGGGGCAGGGGGGCGGGACGGGCTATTTCAATTCAGCAAGAGTGAGTCTGAGTAGGTCTAAGTGTTAGTGTGTGTGTGTGTGATTGCATGTGCGTATGGGTCTGTAAGACAAGAGAAAGAGAGTGATGAAGAAAGGCAAAGAAAGAGTGGAAACAAGCGTAGAGAGAGCTCCTGGACAAAAGGTGGAGGCGCACAGTACAAAGATGACCACATTAGAATATGAACCCAGAACTCTTGGCACTTAAAGAGCCCCTAAAGTCAAGTGTCAACTATTATGTGTCATCAGTGGTGACACAGGGTCACTGAGCAGGACGAATGAGGTCAGCAGCGGTGCTCACCCTCACTCTCAACATGCACCATTAAACAGTCCCACAGTGTGCAGAAAGGACGAGCTGTCATTTGGGTGGAAAAAAAGGCTCTGCGCTGACAAGAACATCTATCCAGCTTTTAACACGGGACTTTCTCCTGCAGGAAACACCGTCTATGATATTCAATTAGGCGAGCAGAGTCAATATTTGCATAGACGCATTCATCTAATGATATGGTATTTTACATATTATGTGACATGCGCATTAAGGGCGGCAACATTCCCAGATGTACCTCATTTCCTCCGATTAACTATCAAACAGGTACAAATAAAACACGCAAGCAACAAGCTGAATGTATAAAATGCTTCAGTTGTTTGCTGCTAAACCAGCTCTGTAATTACCTGAAGGATGTTTTAATTGTCGCATGTTCTACTCTTAATATTAGTCAACGCTTTAGCAGCTCTCCAAGTGAGATTGATTGGATAAATCAGTCGGAATTATGGGGAAACAGGAGGCCTGCCAATCAGCAGTGTGTGAGTAAGTTTGTGTGTTTTTCGGCGAGTGTGTGCGGCTGGGGACGTGCCAGTGCTCGAGCACATGTACATGTTTGTCGGGATGTGTGCCTATCGATGTTTGTGTGTGCGTGAAAGTATATAGGGCTGACAGCTGGGCTTGTTCAAAAGGCTTACCGAGCATTCTGCCTGTTTGGGAAGCAACAAGCGCGCAGTCTATCTGAACAGGGATCTAAAACCTGTGTCAACAGCATAGTACAACTGGTGTAAACAGCCACTGAGTCAACATGCTATCATTCACATACCAATGGAGGAGCAGCTCTGATGTACTTTAGTGTAATATGCTGCAGAATTAGACATAAAAAGATGAGAAAGATTGTACTAGCCACGGGTCAAAAAAAAGAGAGTTAATGAAGACGTCAGTTTGGCAGCAGAGTCAAGAAACATGAGCGAGACAGTGTTTGTGTGTATGCACGAGCATGCTTCCATTTGTGATTGCCTGTGCATAATGCTGGTATGTGTGTGTGTGTGTGTGTGCGCGTGCGCGTACGTGCGCGCAGGTACTGTGTTTGCTCTTGGCGTGCGTCCGATGCCAATGTGTGTACACGGGTTTGACACCACACT
The DNA here is from genome assembly GCA_903131615.1 of Diplodus sargus. Classification (NCBI taxonomy): domain Eukaryota; kingdom Metazoa; phylum Chordata; class Actinopteri; order Spariformes; family Sparidae; genus Diplodus; species Diplodus sargus. Next base: position 5,194,783 of record CAEMYA010000002.1, on the reverse strand, counting down.
GTGTGTGTGCAGACGCGTGTGTCAGTCCATCAGCATGTCGGCGTCACAGCCCTTCACTAAGTCCCAGATTAACAGTGACAGGCAGAGATCCCTCTAATTATCTCTTCCTGGACCACATGCAAATGGCAGAGCCGCGCGGAGAGCAGCGATTGGCTAGGGCAGCCTGAGCGCCGCCGCCGGGCTAATGAGCCTGGCGACAGGATACAACCTCGTGATGTACCACCAAAACAAACCCTCACCGTCACACAGCTTCAGACGGGAGCGCACACACACACACACACAGACGTTCAGCTGATGCCCTGTTTGAGAGTGACTTACACTGAACGGATATAAAGACTTCCCAAAATCTTATACAAATACATGATAATGATATTTGGCTGCTGCAAGAAAATACAATTAAGCTCCCGCACTTATCTTTTTTTACAAGGGCATGATCTTTAAATTCCTGTGCTACAGTGATGTACCAGCACAAACATATACAAATACACCTACGATTGTTGATGCATGTGTCAAACGACGATAACTCATTCAATATTTAGCAACATCACCACCACCACTATGAGTGTATGCAGCACAGCTCTTCTTGACTGCAGTATTGACTCGGTATTATTAGTTTTTTCCCACTCAACATTGGGTTTAACAGTATAATCCTTCAACACACTCATCAAACATACTCTGCAAGCTAAAAGCCTAACTCAGTGTCACCTCCAGAGAGTTTGAATAAAGATGGCACATGGCACGGAGTAGTAAGAAAAAAGAAGAAGAACACAATGATGGTCTGGAACAGACGGTCACAGTCTGGCTTGTGACAATGGACTGCTGCAGTCAGCTAAAAAGTCAACTCAGTAAATCAGCAGGAAACATGGCAACAGCGTCAAACAGTCCGCCCTGTTTTTAACTGAGTCCCAGTCCATCTAAACTGGTTGTCGAAACTGGTTCCAGCGAAATTTGGAATTATTCTGCTGACGGAGCTGACAAAAACAAATACCCAGTGGACAAAGAAGAATTTCTGAGAAAAAGTTTCAGCAAAGTAAGGCGTGGTAACAAAATACCTGAAAGTTGCAAGTGTGACATTGAATTTTTTTTAGAATTTTAACACAAATGGCAAGGCTCAATTTTAAGTAGGCTACACAAAAGATGACAGATCAGGATCTCAATTCACTTCACTTTAACCTCAACATGGACCCTTCCTTCAGTGGGCCGTCTCGATTCTTTTCCTTTGGATTTTCACCGTGGAAAAAACAAAGCTGCTGTTGACAAAAAAAGAAGTGTCAAATAGGCCATAAAAATACTGAATCACAGCTCATTTAATATGCATTAAAACCTGGTTTAAATAGCTGCTCACAAGGTCTTTGCAGTAAAAGAAAAAGTGATCTTACGAGGAGAGTAGATCAGCTTTGTGAGGCTCCAACTGCACTGGTGTCATCCTCAAAACTCTGGCAATGTAACAACAGAAATTCCTCCCCTACACCACAATTACTGAGGACAAAAGAATAGCTTTCTATTGCTGTGTGGAGTACTGTCTTTATTTTTGTACCATCAAATACCCCAGTGTATTTGAGGAGCCTTGGGACTTGCCATTTTTAATCAGGAACGGGTGGCTTTGTTTTGTCCCTGTTCCATCCAGCATCTCTCTCCAAACTTGGAGGGCTTTGCAGTAGATTAAGTGGCATTTTCATTTAGCGCTGGTGTTACAGAGCCTCTCCAACTATTTACCCATCCAAGGTTGAAAGTTGGAACAATCAGAGGTGCTATTTATGTTATGAAATTATTCATAAAATCGCAATAGTTGTGAAAAAGAGGTCAGGTTAAACTGCAGGAGAGTTCACAATACACAAGGGGAAACCAGATAATCCCATTGAGAAGATTGCCTTGTGGCATAAGCACTGTGCACTGACAATTCTGTTAGTGAATAGTGATATTATTGCCACTATTGTTAACAATTCAAACCCTTTGGGAGTGGAGATTACAGCAGTGAAATGGTTAGAATATGATATGTGATATAATAGCCAGAAAGAGATGGAAAAACTCATTTTCACATGAGTGCATTTCCATGAAGGAGGCATCCACGTTCACCCCTGAATGTACCCCTGAGTGTTCGGTACAGTGGAAATAACAGGTGAGGAAATGTTCTGTCAGCGTAGACTGCTGAACACAGTATGTATTGACGTGCCTGTCATATCCATGATTCAAATAGAACTCAAACGTATTCCTGGGCTGGACCGAAGCAAAATTCTCACTGAATTACCAAATTATTTAGGATTACTTTGGTTAGAAAACATTCTGGATAGCCAAAGCTGGAGAAAAATATAATGTTTAACTCCTGACGACCCTGGAATTATCCTTTGGTTTGGTTGGTGTGTGCCTTTTTTTGTTTTACTTGTGCTGTGGTACGTGTCCACAAATTTCCACGCTTACCATTCATTGTCTATGCAAGCAACCGTGCAATGCATTCTTTCGCGAAAGAGGTGTAAATCAGGTGCAACCAGTGAGGGTGTTTTCATGGTTGTCAGATGGTTTTGCCTGTTTTACGTGAAGCATGCAAAGCTGGGAAGCATTGTGTTCCCCTCGAGTCAAATGACGCCCCTGTGGACACACACCTTTAGCTTCTGTTCCGGGGTGCTTGTAGGCAGGGTGAAGGCAAGGCTCATCAGAGATGAGGCACACCTGTAACACATGGCTTACCTGTATCTAAGCTATCTCTCCTCCACCATTGACTTCCCAGCTCTCCAAATGCACATAATCTATTGATTCCTATTTATACACGCACTTCATGACACGCTCACCCACTCACAGCTGATCCTACTGATATAACTGATTTCTACATTTATGCTAATCTGCGGTTCGACCAAACAGAAGCCCTTCAAGGTGACGCTTTGTGTGAGCTTCCTCTTTTGTTACAAGACAGAGCCAGCTTGTAACAAATTGTCCTATATACGACAAAGTACAGTCGGCTGTAAGGAGAGCGAACGGAGCAACGTGCAGTAATGACTGATGCCTCGTGTCCCTAGAATGGCTTGACCATGACCACTCTGCGAGAAGATAGATTTGCCTCGACCCCGCAGATCGTTTTTAGAGGGACAAGACAAATATTTCAGATGTATCACACCGTGGCATCACGCTGGAGGTGAGAGGAGGTAAAGGCAGACTGAGAGATAAATACAACAGAGGGGAAAGAGAGAGGGGGGGGGGTGAGGAAAAGTGTGGCCTGCCTGCCTGCCTGGCTGACAGTTGACTCTGTTGGATGTGACTTTCACAGTCTGCTGGCGGTTTGTGTGGAAGCCATCACATCTGTGACTGGCCGTTTGATTAATGAGCCTCTCAGCTTGTCTGTGCAGTTTGAGGAGGGGCCACGGCCTTATCCCAGGCATCACTGATTTATTCGCCTTTGGAGCAAACCTCAAAATATCACACACGCCGAAATGTAAGAGCGAAACATTCACGCACATGCGGGCAGACACATGTACGCCCTCCATGATATGCATACAGTATACAAGCTGGTGCAGTGCAGATGAGCACGCGCGCAGACAGGCAAGGGAGCGGGCTCATGCGCACACGCTCGTCGCTCTCCTCCGCCACCTGCTTACGGCTAATGAAAACCTCAATGTGTCAGTGCTGTCCAGGGGTAGCGAAGACAAAACACACCATGTAAAACCAAGCAGACAAAAGATGTATTCTGTCTCCACCAACACAAACTCCCATCCCGAGCTGTCAGTCAGCGGAGGGGACACACACAAGGGGATCGACGAGAGAAGAAAGAAGCCCTTCCTCAATGACACATCACACTCTCCTGATTTTCAAAAGTGACAAGTCTTTTGAATTTCTGGCCTCGCAAGACGGCGAGTCTGATGATGGCTTGAGAGCGTTTCTTCTTGTTTCTTTGGCAGCGGCAGCCATGAAATGTCACTCTGGCTAACCTTGAAGCTGTTTCCTCCTGTGTTGGTTACTGCTTCCAAGAACAGGGCGGCCCACCGCTCAAAATGGTATGGTAACATCGCCCTTTAAGTCTGATAAATGATTCCAGAAATACTTCCAGGTACATAAATGTGCATTAGCACGTGCGTACCCTTACACAGGCACGCGCATGCACTCTCGCACACATACACGCAAGCCCCGCCAACCGCGAGCACACACTCCCTCATTCCCTGAAGCGTAAAGTAAGACCATTAATCCAGACACACTGAGATCCAGCTTCTCCCCAGGTTGATCAGCGTCCGTGGAGGAAGACGAACATTCTGACATATTTGTTTTTATTTTATTCCCTGAGAAAAAGGCCCGCCATATGGCAGAGCCCGGGAACAGATGGCGATTGCCCACTTCCTGAAAGCACAAGCGTCTATTGCCGCAATTTAAGGAGCCGCTCAAGCAAGAGAATGCCACCGACTGGCATTTTTCCACAAACTGCTATTGTTATGGACCTGAGGGGTAACAGCAACAATAAGACAATGCAGAGGAAATGCTTTAGTGTTCAGTAGTTACAGTGTAGTTTACCACATTAAGCTACCAAATCTGTGGGTCAATGCTGCAAGTGCTTTCTTGCTGTCAGTGTGTTAGATAAAAACATGAGTGAAGGTGCTTAGTCAGAATATTAGCTGTGTAAAAAGCACAATCCACAGCAAAATTTTAAAAGGACTGGTGGCAATTGTATGAAGCATTATCCCAGGCTGGTTTTAGGAAACTGTCCCCCGACCAGTGTTGTAGTTGTAAGCATGAATGTCCTTGGATGATACGAGGTCCTTATGATGGAGTGGAGGAGCTGCCCTGTGACACATGAAGCTTCATCTCTCATACTTGGCTACCTCTTATCAACCAGGTCAGAGGACCTTCTCTGACACAAGAAAAGTGTCTCAAGAAGTCACCTTGGCAGATGACTATAACATTTTTTTCAGCGTTTTATGTAATTTAAAAGAAGAACCACGTAAACACAGCTCAGCTCATACAGGTCATGAAACACATGTAGATTCAAAAACTAGGAATAGAAGGGCCATCGGTGCTTCCATTAATGCCAACTGCAAAAGAGTTGGGTTGCGTTTGAGTGTTTTGCACAAACATATGCTGTGACAGAGTTGTTCACCATAGAAAGGAGAAATTCCAAGACGGACCAAGGACAAAGCAGTTATCAATTCATAGATGACAAGTTGAAGAGAAGCTATTTGGTATCAGGTGTATTAGTGAATGCTTTTACACCCATGCCTCTAAAGGGCAGCTCATAACTTGAGGTCCGGGAGTGAGGCAATGTGGACATTTTAATCAGTAGATCATGACAATTAACGCAGACCCTGGGTGCGCAAGTTGTTCAAGGTGAAATGTTAAGTGCGAATCTAATCTCAATATGTAATGTCATTGATTTTGAAAATGTATAAAAGGAACTCTACTTTTACGCAGCTAGAGACTTGTAATGAAGGAAATGAGAGGATACACATGTTCCAGGATATTCATAAGGAGAAAAGTTTTTGCCAGCATGGGTAAAACTAGGAGACTCAGCCCTGCTTTTAGCCATCAGCTGACAGCCAATCTGCTTTCCTTCTAGTCAGCTGGTCCATCATCTGACCATCCATCTATTTCCATCTAAAAGACCAACAAACCAACAGGCTAGTTACAGGCTAGGCTAACCATTAAACCTCCTCAACTATTCCACTAATCACTGCTTCCTACATCCATTGTACCAACCAGTCATTACCTAACCAAGCCAGTCGACCTGTTAGTCAGCAATTTAGCCAGCATACAAGCAGGCTAAAATGTTAGCCCGCCCACAAGTCTATCTATCCATTTAAACCTCCTGCCTGCCAGGAAGCCAGGTCAACCAGTCAGCCAGCCAACCCTGGGGGTCCTCGGGTAGTATTAATCAGTCTGGTTTCTGCTGAAAAGCTCAATCTGCAGATGATGGATGAGCCATCGCGCAGAGGGAACTGAAGTGACAGGTGACAAAGAAGGACACACACACCTGTATAAATCCACTCTCCCTCCTGTCTGGCCCCGATGTTACACCGTCAAGGTAGCAGGGTGAAAGCGTATGTGTGTGTGTGTGTGTGTATTTATGTGTGTGCAAGCGCAAGTGTCTCAGCATGTGTCCTGCTCTGCTAATGAAGTCATCTGAACAGTGATTTAACAGCCCTGGTGTAAAAGCCTACCGCCCTTAACTCATAGCCTTGCTCCATTAGAATGTGATATAAACCCTGGGCACAATAACTGTCCTGCCACTGTAACAATATATAGGAGGCCAATGGGCCACGCTGCTAACTCACACAGTCCAGGGAGCGGGAAAAAAATATTAGCTGTATACAGGGGAGGGAAGTCATTCAAGGAGACTAAAACTTATAAGATGGAACATCTAGAACATCACAAGGTCTCAGTGATAGGTGTTTTTGAGCAGTATAAGACAACATCATTGCTATTAATTCTGTCAAGTGTCTAAGATATCATCCTGTGGTTTGTCCAGCAACTGGAGGTGGTAAAAGAGTAATTGTTGTGAAGCCTTGGTGCAAAGAGCCGGGGGCACTTGAGTCTGCAGCTATGCAGAGAGCATTATCCTTATCTGCACTAACAAATGGATCAGTGGATCCGACATCAGTGCGCTTATCCCGTGAATGGTCTTCTATAGCTTGAGAGATATTTCTGAGTCGCAGATGGATCTGAGGAAAACTTTGACAGCTTACATGTCGCCAGCCGTGAAACTAACTTCCTGCTCTGTGCGAGCGTCTCAGGCAGAACCAAAGCCATTCTCCAAATCCTCCATGAAATCTGCTCCTCTGGCCCAACAAAGAGAGGCTAATGAGGCAAATGGCAGAATCTCAGACACTTTGATACTGTGAGATTAGGGTGAATTATATAACCTTTACCCCCCCCTCCCACTCCCATCGTTCCTCATACATTTTGGCGTGTTGTCAGTATTGACTCCTCTATCTCTCTCCATGTCACTCACAATCTCAAACTGCCAGTCCAATCTCTCTCTCTCTTCCTATCTGACTTCATATCAACTTCATTCACTTTCTATTCATGAATGCCCCAACACTAATTTGGCTCAGCCAAGCAATGACAGTATCTGTTTTAACATGCAACAAAGCAGCGTATAAGGGGAGGAAGAATGGAGTGTGTGTGTGTGTGTGTGTGTGTGTGTGGGAAGAGGGGGTAGAGGCGTGAAGGCGACAAAGCTCGTTACAGCGCTGCACAGAGCCGCGTACTTCACCCTTATTAGACCCGTGTCCTTGGCAGATGCAGAGCTTGCCCTTTGTTAGAAAGGTGTGTGTGTGTGTGTTACAATGGCGGTGATTTAGAATGGATTGGGCGTAGGCGTGGAGACAAGGTGCAGTAGCCCCATGGCTCCCTGATAGCTGGCAGCGTGACAGCTGTGAATGGAGAACAGGGAACAGCCTGAAGTATTGCCATCTAATATGTGTCACATACCTGCATAAATATTTATGCCCGTTGGAGAGCAGAAGAGGGGGGGGAGAGAAGAGGAGGACGGGACAGGAGAGGTGGACTTGGGCAAAAAACTCTTCAATCAGCTGACACCAAGATCTGAACCAGACACTCTTTTGCCATCTCTGACTAACTCTCTGGTCATTTCAAGGCCTCAGAGTACCCTAAGAGCAAAATTTGCAATCATTTTGCTAATGAAGACAGCCAGTCACACACCTGCACAGGCATTAACGAAGACAGCATTCCGTGTTTCAACACACACAGCGTATTACAGCACTCCAGCATCCTTTTCCAATGAGTTCTTTCCACAGCTCATGCTCCATTGTAGCAGCCACGGGAGCCCTTGGCCTTTGAACAAAGTGGAAGTTTGAACCTCTAATGAAGAGCAGCGAGGCTATGTGATCCCCAATGACTGAAGCTTATGCCGAAGTTAAGTCAAAAGGGAATTTGGGGAGGGAAACTTGCCTCGGGAGTCCCAAGTGTACGGCTCATTTTGCACAGGTAAAGACACTAGTGATGCAGCACATGCCTCAGCGGAGCGGGGCTTTTATTTCATCAAAAGACTGCTCAAAAACAAAAACACCAGTGAGGATCATAATAAAAACATGAGAAAACCCCAAATAAGACACTCGCGCCTTTGCATGTGCGCACACACCGCTGTCGGTGAACATGTGTAACAAGTGAAATGACTGTTTTACCTGTTGGCCAGCAGAGTTCTGAAGGTGACCTGACTCATGCCCTGATAGGCTGGCAGCAGCCTCGGCCAGTCCCATGCCCAGTCGACCACGGCGCTCTGTTGATGTATGAGGATAGCGTATTGTTAGTTATTAATCAGGGTTAATACCATCAGTGCATTACCGCTCCAGCTGGGACCCACTAACAAAGGAGGAGGGGGGTCCCCAGCGCAAGCTACCGACACCAGGCGATCAATCATGTCCGCACAAGAAGGTTTTTATTCCAATAAGACAGCAATTAATTTATAAATCCATTTGGGGGGATGTAGCCATCATTTATAGAAAGATAAATCAATTTTGGGAGGGAGTCGTTACTCTTCTGACTGCGCTGCTTTTTTTCTTACCATCTTCAATGGCATCCCGCCAACCCCCCCTCTCTCTACCTCTCTCTCTCCATCTCTGCCCCTCACTCTCTCTTTTTCTTAAAACACACACACACACACACACACACACACGCACAAACACACTTGGCACCAGCACCATATTGGGAAGGCAAATAAAAATCAGATTGCTTTGATTGCCAAAATGTCACTCTTAACTCCAGGCTGAGTTTTATTGACACAAGGAGGAGAACTCCACTCGTTCCCTCCATCCATCCACCCCCGCCCCCTCTGCTCCTTCCTCACAGGTGATTGATGGATGTAACTCCTTTTTTCTCCTCCTCCCTCCATTTTATTTGACAAACAACACAGGCACCTGAAGCGGAGAAGGCATTTTAATCATTCTCTTAATAGGGTGTTTCTATGCAAAGCTATGCAGCCTCCTGTGATAAGCTGAAAAACAGGTCTTAGGATTAAAAACGTGTGCCAAAGACAATAGCAGCGACACGGCTACATTACAAAGGGGATCACATATGTATATATACATCCGATCCGTTTTTAAAAAGTAAAAAGACGCACACACACGCTTGACTTGAGGAAATACCAGCCCATGTTGATTGTTTTGTGTGATACAGCGGTACTTCCCTTGATGGTAGGAGGGAAATGGGGGAGAAAAGCCGGCAACTCTTGCACTGAACTGAAACTACCAGTAGCGACTTATCCCCTTTATGGAGAAAAAAAAAAAATCTAACAATTAACTGAACATCATGGTGGCACTCCTGGGAATAACTTTGGGGTAAGAGGGTACACGGTTCAAAGCGCCAAAGAAGTGCACTTTAAAACTGCGCTCTCCTTTAACATTACGAAACAGAAGGCTTCTCTTATCTTTTCACCTTTTCAGTGTTCTTTTCTTCCTGCCAGCCTAACTCCTGCCTGGAAGAGGCAGCGACCTATGGAGAATAGGAAAGCCGAGCCCCAGAAAAAGACCTGGCAGCTTCAGAGATTGCCACAGTATCCAGTTCACTAGAGACTCAAACAGTTCTTAACCTTCAACAATAAGCTTCTGGCCTTGGGAGGAAGTTAAAAAAACGACCCCGCCCTGCACATCACAAGCACACCCACACAGCAGAAAAGTCTGAAGAATAGGCTCCAATAATCGCTGAAATATGAAAAGTCACTTTATGGAGTTAAAATAACTGATAAATGCATTATTTGCAACCAAAAAAAAGGAAAATACGTTTTACATACCTGATCCAGCTTTTTCCTGCCAATGTGGTCAAACTGGTGGAGCGGGTCGAAGCCGGATGTATCCCCTTGACTCTCACAGCAGAGGTCAAAGTTCACCAAGTGAGGAGGATTACTGGGTGAGTCTGCGCCTCCGCTTAGTTTATATATTAATAATTCCTGCAATCCGAGACGGACGGGGAGGGAGAGGGTGGAAACACAAGGGAAACAGAAAGGAAGAAGGCTGAACAGTACATATTATGACTGACAGACTGACAGAAAATATTCTATAAAGAAAAAGGTTGACCAACTATGAGACCGACAGAGAGGGGCCAAAAAGTTATTTACAAGTACACTAAACTTCCTCGAACTGAAATTTCAGCAGAACAGACACTCAGCACACAGCATACTGACATCTGTAACATTGTTTTGCTTTTGCAATATTTATTTTTCACTAGTTATAAACTTCACATTTATTCCAATGCATCTGACCCAACCAAGGCACAAACTAATCAAGTTCAGCCCTTTTTCCAGACAGGCAGAGAAATGTGCAGAGCGGTCCCTCAATGCTCAGCCTTGCCGAAGTATAATTATTCAGAGCTGCTTAGAAGCAGTAACGAAAACACAGAACAAATACAGATATCTGCAGATGTAGAGAAACAGAAACAGAGGGGGTTTTCAGGACAGCAGTGCACATTTGTTTCAATAACCTTCGCTGTGGTTGTTGTACAGGTGCCTTGCAAAATGTACAGCATGAAGCAATGGGTTTGTGTATGTCTCTGTCAGTGTGTGTACACGGGCATCCTCGTGTGAATCCACTATATTCCCATCCGTCAGCTTGACATGGCCTCCGAACCTCGTATCCCTCCGCCTCACCAGCGGCCCACTCTGTCCCTGACCTGCGTGTTCCTGCCTCGACCTTCGCCGGATAGAGATACTCGAGCTGCCAGGAGGGGAACTCAGAGCCCACTTGCGGATCCCATTCACATTTTATTCAATTGCCACGTCAAGTTAAAGCTGCTCATGGACTCAACATTATGTTTAACAGTAGGAGATACATATATATATACATATATATATATATATATATATATATATATATATATATATTTATACGTATACATATATAGTGCTTATATAGTCTATAGGAGGACCATGAGAGTAAGAATAAGATGAGCACCAACTGAACTTAGCATCTCCCAGCTGTTTAGCAAACACCTATACAGTCCATTCAGTATTAATGCTGTGCTGTGATGTCGTCCACTGTGCATTACATTCATTAAACAAGCATTTGAGGATTTTTTTCGCATACTCCTGATGAGGGTGGAGCCGTGGTGCAACTAAAATGTCCACCTCTGCACAGAATGATGTACAGTATGTGCTAGTTTGTTAATCAGCTCTGCCAGGTAGCTTATGTTTTCACCTATGTCCATTTGTTGTTAGGTGGTTGTTTTGTAAGCAGGGCTACAAAAATACTGCTGAACAGATTGGTACGAAACTTGGATGGAGGGTGGGTCTCAGCCCAGAACAGACCCCATTAACTTTTGGTGCAGATCTGGCTTTCTTTAACATAGACAGAAAACTTCTTTTTTTTTTTGTGGAAAAAAACAATTGTTTTTAGGTGGATAGTACCTACGAGTGAGCACAATCTGAAGATCCAAATGAAAACCCTGCTCTAGAGGATTTAAATATGTTTTATTTGATCTTGGATGAGGCTTTATTGAATTTAGGGGGACTGTCAGGCCTTGGCAGAGGTATGCAGTACCACTCAAGTTGTCATATGCACAGTTGAAAACAGGTTTTCCTGTACAATGCATTTCTTTCTTTTCCCTTCACTCTGAATGCCATTTATCAAGAAACACAAGGTATAAAGTATATTTAAAAAAAAAAGAAAAGAACATACGAAACAATAAAAATGGTGCAAACATACTCAGATTTTCACCTCTGTACAGAATATTGTGGGTCAAGCATATATGTTATTCTGTACGTATATTCATGCTTCTTTCTTGTTATTACGATGCTTTTTCTGTGATGCAGTTTGTTTCTGATAGCACTCTGCAGGAGTAATTCTCCTATGCTACTTAAAAATGCAAATGTAGTTTAAGGGAAGACATTTTAATCTGAAGAGAAAGATCTTCATTGACTGACTATTATGCCTACAAACTCTCTCTGTTTTCATACCCAGACAAACTAAACAAACAAACTGACCTTAAAGGACAACACAATTTCATACAGTTTCACTTTGTTTTTATAGTTGGCGGACCCTGACACCCTTCTAGCTTCACGCATTGTTCTGGGGACCTTATTTTCCTCTGAGGACAGCTTGTCTATTCAGTTATGGAAAAAATAAATATATTTAAGTTTGTATTATCACCTCATTAATATTGTTATTATTGAATAACTAACAGTGTCCCGCTAAAATCATGTAAATCAAATCAATTCATTTGGTCATCCCCCTTTTCAAAAGGTGTATGCTCACAATAGGAACCAATGGATGTGAGGCTGAGAGTACTGAGAATGTAACCGGACACTGTTGGTTTTGGTCTTTTATTGGAATATATTGACTGTACAGTAACACACGAAATCACAGCATAGTACCAACCTCAACCTAGAATCAATAACCTCTGACATTGAAAAAGCCCTTGTGGTAAGAATATACTATATAGATACATGTGATAACACAGTGTATAGAGAAGCATATGTTGCTGTCTTTGATATATATATATATCTACACCAGCAGGAGTCTGTGAGATATAAATGTAGAGGACTGTAGGTGGAGGATGTTTGTATCTGTTTGATTTTCACTCAAGGAGAGATACCAACAGGAATGACTGAAGAGGTGTTGTCGCTCCAGTTCTAACAACTTGAGCTGCCGCACATATGTACTGTTCTCTCTTACCTTAAAGAATTTGTTTTACCAACAATGATTTTTTTTTGGGACTATATTACTAAACTCGCACTATATATCTTATATACTGTATAAAATCACTTTAATTAACTTGTGCACTTTTTCGAGAACTACTTTTGGTTCTGTTAAACTTTTTTCCTCTGAAGTGAATTTAGCTTAAATAAGTTTCACCTGAGTTCCAAAAAAAAAAAGAATCACTGCTCTTTCTCACTTAGATCTCCTCCAAAGAGCTCTATGGTGAATGTCATAACTGCAT
>CAEMYA010000002.1:5129781-5180267 GCA_903131615.1 Diplodus sargus | reverse complement strand
GTGAGTGTGAGAGAGAGATGCCAGTGAGTGGAGTGCCAGTTGTTTTTGGAGTTTATTACACCCTCCGCTCTCTCTCTTTCCGACACTGTATTCTGATTGTTTACAAGCCAGGCGTCACTTCCCTGTGAAGGTTAGTTTAATGAATAGTAATGATCCCACTGAATGCCTCCGACAGGTGATACATAATCACTCTTCTTTCACTTTTCCATTCAACCCCCCTCTCCACCCCTCCGCCGCCCTGTCTCTTCTGTTTTTTCCCGTCCCCTCTTCCTGTCACTGAAAAAGGCAGCATTTCCTAGAACCGACCATAATCTACTCAGTGTTTTTATTTATTTCATTATGTTTTTTGTTTTTTTTTAATTGTACATGTCGCAATGTAGCGCTGAATCACCTTTTCATGAGGATGGATGCATCCAGAGTTTGTTATGATGAAGTGAGCGACCGGTGGCGCAATTTCTGGGAACGAGCTACAAAACACGCAGAGCCAAAGGTCGCATATCTGCCCAAAGTGGAAGCTGTTTTCCCATCACTCCAGCCTGCAGTCCACTCAGTCAGACGCCATGTCCATCATTTAGCCACAAAAAATAAATAAATCTGAGAATCATTGATCTTACTCATGAAGCTCGCCAATGAAAAATGATCTCGATGATACAATACATCAGAATTGAAATGCTCAATTAAAAAAGCATATCTAAACTGCATTCTTTTTCATTGTTTCGTTCAGCTTCTTTATTGAATGTCAAGCAGCTGAATACACCATCAGTCAGTTCATCAGACTATCAGCCTTCAACCTTATCTTACCACTGATAAATCACTGGAATTATGTATCGGGGAATTCATTTTATAAAAAGCGTTTTTTACGATCAAAATGATCGGATTTAAATGATCTCATTTCTTGTTAGAGGTGCTGATGAATCATCAATACCAACTGAGACTAATGATGGATATGCATATCTAGCACTTTCATCAAAAACATCATTAAATTATCTACATCAATATCCGTCTGACCTTGACTTCTTGCTAAATTCCCGGCAGTTGACCTCTCACCTGTCTGAGCAGAGCTTGCGTGCCTTCTGCAGCTGCATGTTCATCCACTTCGGTCTTTTTTCCTCCAGAGCCTGCAGCACTTTGTGCATTGTGGGTTTAGGAACGCCCTGTCAGATGAACAGCAGACCGCTGGATTTATATTTATACATATATATATATATATCTGCATAGTTTCAGATTGCATTTAACAAGTGACTCTACAGCAGCCTGGCATAATGCTCTCGCTACCTTAAACCATCATTGATGCAATTGTTATGACATTAATGTTAGCCATTACCTTCTGTTGAATGCCCATGGTAGCCTGCAGGCACTCAGCCAGCAGGGACAGCGGCTCCTTTGCCCCACGGTCCAGGGCCAAACCACTGATCTGTTCTATTGTGTGTGGGTCCTCCAGGCCCTGGATCAGACAGCCGAGCAGCGCCCAGAGTAACAGGCCCACTAAGCGCAGCTGCCGGGAATGCTGGGAGAGTTGCTTCTCTGCCACTTGGAAGAGGTAGCGAATGGGAAGAGGCACGGATGCTACGGCCAAGGGCAGGTTGGTGAAAATGAAGGACAAGGCTTGAATAGTTAAGGATATGACAGCTGGAAAGAAAGAAAGAAAGAAAGAAAGAAAGAAAGAAAGAAAGAAAGAAAGAAAGAAATGTTAGTTTTGGAAAAAAATATATAGCTCACTATTTGAGTTGAAACCCACTCTGTGCATACTCTTTGTAGCAGGCTCTTTTCCCTTTGCTTCTAGTAGTGTGTAGTTCCACTCCTTTGGTATTTTGGCCAGGACACTCTCCGGTACATTCCGCTTGAAAAGGGCTCCGCTGGGCTCTTCTGTGGCCTGCCAACCCATCACCATGGACACCAGGTTTACCAAGAGGCTGGTGGTAGACTTGGTGACTATCGCCCGGACACAGCTGACCACAGCAGGTACCGTCTGTGTTGTATCTGACAAAAGAGGTAAATGAATACAGCAGTTAAGAAGGTTGGCTGGTAGAATATGAATTCGAAAACATAAGGCCTTATTCTCATTCTATGTATCACACATGGTGCCATAAGGACACACCCTTTACAACAAGGTTACGAAATCTCTGGGGATTATCAAAATTTGTGCTTAATACATTCTGCTTGTGTTGTGACACTATATTATATTCTAATATACTGGGCAAACACTTTTCCAACTTATCTTCATAAAATTCTTCTGCTGCAAAATGTTTTGTTAGAGTAGCAACTTGTGCTGCACTCTCCACTGTTCTTTAAACGTAATATACTAGCTAAGTGAAGCATATGAGCACAGACTGGTCTCAAAGTTTCAAAAACTTATTTATTTGTAATTCTAAAGGTAATTTTCACAAAACTAGACTGTTTAAAGTAAAAGAAATAAAAAACATTACCTCCCTAGGCCCAGGATAGTACTCACTAAAATACTGTGCCCATTTATGGAAAACAAACCTGTGCTTGGTATCTGATTGTGACTCAGAAGATTTTGCAAATGAACAATCTGGGTTATGTCTATTTTTCTGATGTTATTTATAGCTCCATTGTGTATAAAATAAATGTATGTAATCATAACTGATAATATCTGATTTGGCATGTAAATGTTATGTATGTTTTACCCGTTATGGGTTTCTACCTTACATGCACATGTATTTGACTTTTGTTGACATTGTTTTTCATTTTTTATTGTTTTGTAGAAACATTTTAAAAAGTGCAAATAAACAGAACTAAAACCAAGCGAAGGACCAAGCCAGGTAATTAGAAAGAACCCAGCTAAGCGGCTACAGCATGCCGATATAAAATTTCAGGTAGAGTAACAACTTTATTCTAACAGTCGGACTAAATTCAGTGTGGTGCAGCACAGTTTGTGTAGTTGTATCCCGCAAAGGCACACGTGCCATTTTTAAAATTGAGACCACCAACACAAAGAGTTCATATAAATTTGCTGGTAAAATAAATTATGCCCAGTTGAATTCAACATTTAATGAGCAGACATTTTGCCTGCTGTGCAAAAAAAAAAAAAAAAAAGAAGGAAAGAAAGAAAGTGATTTTATGTATTTTAAAAGTAGACATGCAGCACAGAGAAGTCTCTTAATGCAAAATGAAAATTTAAACCCCCACCTTTGTGCAAGAGCATTTAATACTACTCTATTCAAATACTGTTCCATTACTGTACTATGATTTCAATCATGAAAGGTTTTGGACTTCTGCTCTAAAAATGAACGGTTGATAACATTTCACAATTGCTGCCAAATTAGAGTGGGTTACATTTCCTATTATGTGTATTGTGTGATTGGGCTTTTCAAAAAAGAAAGAATCCTTTAGTCACAATAGCACATTCAGTCCGTGTCAGAAATAACTGTGCTTTTCAAAATAGAGGGGCATTAATAGCTTGCACATCCGCAAGAGTGCAAAGGTATTCTGTGAACATGTCTGCACTAAAAGCAAGTAATGTCAAGTTAAATTCAGATGTTCTCAATCAAACCCAGGTGGCCTGACAGTAGAAAGTCTTACCGACTTGTCCTCTTGCACTGCCCTTTAATATCCCGCTAATATTGATAGCAGAGCAGCTACAGCATGAAGTTGTATGGCACCCATAAACTTCCTACAGCGTCGGCTGTAAAACCAAAGGCTACAACCGAGAGATATAGTGCTGTGACGCCACTGGCAGTGCACCGAAGTCTCTCGGGGACGCCTAACAAATGTGTGACCTCAGACCCACGGAAAGAGAGGAGAGCGGAACAGAAAATGATATAGCTTTTCGAAGTAGAAGCGCGCTGTGGCAGGTCAGACCTAGACCTATTTTTCAAAGTCACTTGGTTCTCAGACTTCATACCGCCCGCTACCGTATTGACTGGTGTATTGATTCGAAACAACCTGCTACTGTGTGATGAAACATCAGTGTAAGTGGAGAAAGAGTGTAATCTATGAAAGTTAACTCAGTGAACAGTTTAAATAGAAATGAGGGCACTGGGGGTATCCTGTAACCAAAATTATAATACAAAGATTTGGCACAGTCCAATAATTAAACTAATTACCCAGTGAGGATAAATGATGATTGGATGACTTTGAGAATTCCTCTCTGGCTTACTCTATCTCTTTTTCGTTCTTTCCCTCTGTCGACCCCTCCCCTGCTCCGTCTCCATCCAAACACTCTTCTCCAATCACCCTAATTTATGCTACAATAATTACCACTCACCCAGGATATAAAAACCACCACCAAAAATGCTCAATACTCCGCAGGAGTTCCGATTAAGCTCTGTATCAAAGCTCGCTCCAGAGAGAGGCGGCAAAAAAAAAGAAAGAGTTGGGGAGTAGTTACAGTAAGAGCATATTAAAATCATGCTTCAGCTCACGTGCATGCACTGTCAACACCAGAGCTTAGGAGAAAAATTGACTTATTCTTTTCTGGGAAGATTTACGCTTGTATTTAGGAACATATCTTACCCACTTACGTCCGGTTGACGTTCACAAGCGTGCATACACACAATGGCCAAGGCAGGTAAACCTCCGCTCAGCAAGCCGTCCTGACTTAAGTCTGACGTCTGGAAACATTTTGGATTTAAAAAACAACACAGGACAAAGAGCTGGATAAAACCAAAGTGGTTTGCAAGATCTGCCAAGCGGAGGTCAGTTATTGTAGAAATACTACAAACCTCAGAAACCACTTGACATGGTATCACACTAAGCTAACTTTAGTGTCCGACAACAAGCCGTCTGAGGCAAAACAAAAGTAACTGAGGGAATCACTAACACAGTCGATTCTCCCCGGGCCATTAAGATAACAGAGGCCATCGCAACTTTTATTTGCAAAGATTTACGCCCGTACTCGGTAGTGGAAAACGAAGGCTTCAAAGGGCTCATTCAGGTGCTCGAGCCACACTACGTTATGGTGCAACGTAAACATCTGGCTGAAACTGTCATCCCCATGATATATACATGTGTGAAAGACGACATCCTAACGAAAATGCAGTCAGCAGAGAGGGTCGCCATAACCTGTGACACCTGGACCTGTGTATCTGAAACCCACAAAAAATAGATATAATGTTAGCAGTTAAGGTTTCTGCAAACCACAGATACGTCCAAGGTTGTTATGTGCACTAAATGTCAAATTATATGCTTATTAGCCATCTTTCACATCAGGAGATGGAGGAGATGGTGGTGGTGTTATTACGGACTTTAAGCAGCGACGGTTGAGGACAGGTGCTACAGCCTCCGCAAAACATTCCAATGGGTCATCATAGCAGTGACAGCAAAAGTAATGGTATTATAATTGGTATTAATATAAATGAGATCGTGAGATCTCACTGCAACCCATTTGAATAAGCCCCCTTTAACCCTCCATGTTTAAAGTTGCTGTTAAAGCCAATACGGCTGCCAAACAGCTGACCATGGTTTGAGTCACACACAAGTGGATATTTTTAAGGGCACCTGGGGATATGTCTATCCATTTTTGTGGCATCATAAACCTGTTGTAATTAAGGGAAACCTACAAATATTTGCAGCTGTTTTTGTGGCAACCAAAACTGGACCATCTCGATCCATGATCGTAGTTTTCAAAACAGGTTTTATTAAGGTAAACCATGATGTTTTCCTAATCCTATCCAAGCAGTTTTTTGTGTCTAAACCTAAGCAGAGTATAAGAACAGCCTTGTGGAGAGAGAGAGAAATTGAAAATTCAACCTCAACATACGTAAAGTTGCAGCATAAAAAAAAGTTCAAACTTACCGTTTTAACTTAGCTGTTTTTTTGCAAAATAGTACTAACGATTAGTCTGGTGAAAACAGCATTTAGCTTCTAGTAACTCACTGCATATCAACATCTTCCAAGTCTGTCATAATGACCCCTGAACTACAACATTATACAACAGCTTGTTGCTCCATTACCTGCCAGTGTGTACAGATGTTCCCATATCTGTGCCCTTTCCAGGTATGGCTGAAGGGCCTGAGTCAAGGCCTTCGGAACATTGTTCAGGCAACTGAACAGATTGAACAACGCGACAATGAAGTCATCTCCTGCCTTGCAGCTCTCTGCAGACATTTCTAAGGAGCTCTCCTGGCAAAAATCTGAAGAAAAAAAACATGGACTCAGTGAGTCAGTGGGATACAACACAATACAGATAAATTGTGTGGGTATTCAAAATGTCACTGAATTTCTGAAACCTTGACACATGCACACAAACAACAGCATACACAAAGACATGAAAAGCCTTGATCATATGCGCAAATACTGTATATACATTCAGTTCGAGGTGTGTAGGTGAGTGTAAAATCTGACTGTTTTTTGAATTTACGATTCGGAAAATATCAACCTTATGGAGGTAGGTAGTGAGAGATATAAAACCCTATCCTATGAAACAGCATCTTGATTTCTTTGCACAAAAACACATTGGAAAATGTCAAGGCTGCCCAACCTGACACATGTTAACAGAAAGGGTGAACAAAAGGCATTGTGGAATAGAAGGGGAAGAAAAACCCACATCTGTGTTAGATGGAGAAAAAAACTGAGCAGAAAAAAAAAACAGAAAAAGAAACAGATTTCAAAGCCCCCACAGCACATGGAGACAGGAAGTGAAAAGGAAGAGGTTTTGACAGGGTGTCCTTGTGGGGGTTGCTGTCTGAGCACAGGGCTGAGGATGGAGGTGTGTGCGTGTGTAACCCATATGGATGTCTATATATGTGTTTTGTGTGCTTACAAATGTGTGTGTGTTAGGTTGACAGGGGTTGCTGAGGAAAGGCCCATAGCTCCAGAGGTGGCAGACATCCAGCGGTCTGTCAGTCTGCTGTGTGGGAGATGACAGCTATTTGAATAGGAGAGTGTACGCAACACAGCAGTCGATGAGGGGGCGCTGTGATGGGGGGGAGCAGCGCTGCTTCCTTCTGACTAATGCTGGACTATTTTAAAAATGACAGGGCTAAATTAGCTGCTGCATTACAGAACCAGCAATATCAGCCGTCTTAATAACAGGCAGGTAGGAAGCGCTGCTGCCACTCTGGGCCCTGATGAGAACTGATTTCCTTTATCACCCTGTCTCCATTTCCGAGTCTCTCACTCTCGCCTTTTTCTTTTACAGTAACACATCTAACACATACGCTCAAAAGTGGTCAACCAACCTGACCTACAATCAGTCTATTAGGCGGCATTATATGGGTTAAGCCGGCATCTTTCTCTCTGCCTGTCTAGTAATTGGTCCTTAAGGAGAGAGTGTTCTGGATATCACTGCTGTGGCTGCGACGGTCCAAGGGAACACGGGTGACTAACATTAATTTCCACTTGGGGTGCTGGAGAGCATGGCAGGTTAACTAGGCGCCTTTTAATAATGATCCCATTATGGAGCAGCAGATGACTTCACAAAAACAGATGACAGTGCAGTGGCACATCTCTGCGGAGTTTTCACCGCCGCTGCAGCACACAATAACTCCAGTGCGCTTGCGCTCCATGTTGATTTCTCGGATGCATTTTCTATTTCTCCGTTCCTCTCTCCCTCTCTTCCTAAAAGCTTATCCACCCTTGATACATAGCCAATACATACACCTGTTTATCTTCCGGACAGCCAGTCAACCAGTCACAGGGGCCCTCTCTGCAAACCCCTGTAATTGGAAGCAGACACGCTGATGATAATAAAAAGGCTGTGTGCGTGCGCGTGTGTGTGTGTGCACCATAAGTAGTGTGTCTACTGATTTAGGCAGGGTGTTGTGCAAGGGCGAAAACTGTTATTGTAAATGAGGAGGAGGTGTTATGCCCCTGCAAATAAATGTGTTTTTTGAAATCAGTAGACAATGGGTAGGTCATTTAATACGCTGGCTAGCTCTATGGCAAGTTAGCGTGCTTCAGTAAGGCCGATAAACTGCACTGTGAAATGTGTCACTAAGCAACAGCACCAAATTGAATTGGACTAGACTGAGCAGAGTCCGACTGAAGAAGTTTTAGACTCAGCATACATTTAAGCACAAGCCTGATCAAAACAAAAAAAAGTTGGGATCTGTGTAAAACAAAAATAAACACATAATGTGATTATTTTTGAATCCTTTTGGACACACCCTCAGCTTAATTGACTTGGGTAAATATATGCTTACTCTAAATGTAATGGTAGCAACATGTCTCAAACAAGTTGGGAAAAGACTGGGAAAGACTTGGATTGCTTAAAAATAAAACACCTGTTTGGAACATTCCACAGGTAAACAGGTTAATTGGCAAAAGGTGATCGTATCATGATTTTGTATGAATGTTTGATTTCTGTCTTTACCCGCATTTTGCACACCGTCCAAACTTTTTGGGAGTCGGGGATGTAGTTTGTGACTCACTGTATCTAAACTATGAGTAAGTTCAAGATGAGTAATTACAAGAAAGCACATAGAAACAATATATACATATGCACATATAAGGGGAAGTTCAGAGGCTTATGGGAGCCGTTCACTCAAGCTGCTCCTTCTGTCTGTCTGCTTCCTGGTTAATTAGCCCGTCACCGTGATAACACGCGAGCGTCAGCGCTTCCAGCGTTGATTTACGGCAGCGTGGAGGGAGAAGCATTGCAGAGCCTCTGAGCCAGACTCAGACCAAGCGAGAGAATGAGACAGTGAGAGTTGTTATTAATGAGGTCGCTATAATGTGAATTAATGTGCGAGTGCACAACAGTCTTTAAAGGTTAGACTGTTGCCGGTGCGAAGGGGAGAAGAAGGAAGGGAAAATCTTTAAAGGTCAGCCTGTGTGCTCTGCCCGGGCCTGTTGAGTGTTTATTACTGCTCTCATTGATTTAGTGATGATGGTGACCAAGGTGAAAATGATGATGAAGGCAAAGATGCTGATGATAACTTCATAAAATGGATGGAGCTCATCTAAGGTCTGTATAACTCGCTTAGGATCTTAGAGCACCATAATTAAGACACTGGTAAACATCTTCCCACACGTGGCCACTGTGGGATCGACCCTGTGAGTCCACTATTATAAAACAAGGAAATATCAAAGAATTGATAGAAGTGGCTCCAGCTTTATGCTCAAATGATTTGACAGTAAGGCATGCTCAGCACATTTACATGCACACCCGTCATTCATCAACACTGACCAATCCATGTACACTGGACACAGACTTACGAGAGTTTTCCAGGAGCATTCTGGGCAGGTGACAGTCTCTGTACAGCAGCATTCGCAGTAGCAACCTGGGATTGCGTCCTGGGTCAGAGGTCAGCAGCCTTAGCTGACATGCAGAGGCCGCCTGGCCCATAAGGCCATCTCTGAGAGCGAAAGAGGCAAAACAAAGTTGACAGTTCTGCAGTGTCAGGTGAGTGTACAGATAGCAGTCCATTTAGCGGGAGACAACAAAGGAGGGAAAAGCGTCACAAGTGAAAGACAAAGACTGAAATCACAGTTGTCTTGGATGACAATCTGGGGGAAAATAATGTTTATGCTACAGTGGTAACTTCCTTCAGTGTCACTCACTCCTGATATGAGCCTAGCCTGCAAATGCCTTCACTCTCACTTACTTATAGTGTGCACCGGGAAGGAATTAGCTCTAATCTTGGCCAGCTAAAACCAAATTAACATTTGGGAGACAGCCAAATACATGAATATACAGCAGTACCCCCCTCCTACATCTTTTGTATAACCAAGAGGCTGCAGCCAGCTGTGGGTAATGAGCCGTATCCTTGGTGCGTGCGCATGGAAGTGTTTGTATGTGTGTGTGTGTGTGTGCGTGCACCCTTCAGAGCCTATGCTTGTGGTTATGTGTGTGTGCAAGTGTGAGAGCCTGCTGACATGTGTGTGCCCGCATGTTACTTTATACATCTCAATAAAGTCTAATGGACGGAATGGACAGAGTTTGTCTGAAGAGTGCGGAGGCGGGAGGGAGTGCAGGGGGTGTCTGCCCTGAAATTAACCATTCTATTTGAGCCAGAAAGCTGGAGCAGGGTGCACCCTGCTGCTTGACTGAGGAAAACTATGCCTCAATCTGACAGTGCAATTTATGAAGTCACTAGGACCGCAAATCCAGAAGAAATCCTCTTTTAAGTGCTCTGATAAATCTATCCGGCTACAGCCCAGGGTCAGCTTACGGAACCAAGACACTCACACATACACGCATGCAGACAAGCGCACGCACGCACACACACACACATGCATGCACACACACACACACACACACACACACACACACACACACACACACACACACACGCACACGCACGTGCACACACACATACACGTGCAAGGCAAGAGGAAAGCAGAGCATGAATGTGTGCAAAGAAACACACATAAGGCCAGAAAACATAACTTCAGATACTTTCTTTATGGCCTGTTATGCTGGAGGATTTATTTATGTGCTTTTTGATTTTATTATTGTTTTATTTAATAACCATAACAATGGTTTTCATTTCTAGGGTTGCAGAGAGATCTGTCCACAGAGGCCGGGGTCCTGGACGAGGACCTGTGGATCTGGCCCCAGGCCACTGGCAGGCCCCCTGGCGCCCTCGCATGCAGGCAGGAGGTGGGAGCAAAGAAATAAAGAGGTCATAAAAATAAACTAATTTCAGCTCTCCGATACTTAGGAGCAGGAAAGCGGGGGTTAGTTTGATTTGTGCTCCATCAGCACGCAATGACATCACCTCTGGCAGTGAGGGAGATGAGAGGGGAGGAGGGTGGAGTCAAGGGTGAGGGTATGGAGGGGGGTGAGTGATTGACTGCGCCGTGGAGGTCACAACAGTAACTGGACACACATGTACACACGTGTATGCACGCATGTACATTTTAACCCACACACAAGCACATACACATTGCAGTGAACTCTGTTGACGCCTCATGTGTAAAGCCCTCAGCAACCATCAACATAAACAAAATCAGTGTCAGCCGCAACGGTAGTTTATTTTCTACTTTTTTCTTTCTCAGCTTGCATCTGTGTTATATTACCACGGCAACTCAGGCTTGAAGCCCTGAGCAACGGGTAAGTCTGCTTATACATCCACACATACAGTATGCGGCTATAACTCTACACACACACACACATATGGTTCACTATACAGTGGGTGGAGGTGTGTGTGATGGCTTAGCATACCAGAGCGTGCGTGTGTGCGAGTTTGTGTGAGAACATGCATATGTGCATCTACTGTATGACGAATGATGGATGGTATGATGGGTGTATTTTACATACCGTACGACCTGCTCTGAAAAGAGGTCAGGGTTGATAGCATTAAGCCAGTGTACAGCAGGGCCGTCAGGCTCATGTGCCGTGGACTCTTTCACCTGATCAATCGTAAATATCCTGGAGAAAAGTGAGATCACACATGGCATAGATTTTTGATTATACATCTGCAGTTTTAAAAAAGCATATTCATTGGTGGTCATATTGCTTCAGGTAGTGATATAATAATACCAGCCCGTCCTCAGTAGAAGGTCACTATGACACAAATTTACATTTCTTGTTTGGCGGCGACCTCTCCTGGCCATAGTGGTTATTACAGGAGCAAAGGAGGAAGTCAGGTAAAGAACTATAAAAAGTGACGTCGTGCACAAATGGGAAGAGGTTGGGGAGGGATGCTCAGGTCAAGTGCAGGACCTCCAACCTGTTCCTGTCTAGTGTGAAATTAAAAGTCAATGGTTTGTTGTTGTAACTTGCTAGTGTAATGAAGCATTGTTGTGTATATAACATACTTTGAGTTACAGTTTAAACCTCTGATCATTCGCTTTGTATGAAAAGAACAAAAGTGTTGGTGTGCCGAGGTCACAATTTACTTTCACTCAAGGTCAATTCAAAAACATATTGAGCATACCAACCTATAGACCAAAGACAAGGGTGCTGTGACAATGACGAGGACTGTCAGGAGCTGCTCACACAGGCTGTGAATTTGGTTCGGCCAGTCTGATCCGCCCGCTATGATGACGATTGCTGAATAAGGACTGGAGCGCACCAGTGCCTCAGGACTTTGACAAACACTCCACATGAGCTGCTCCACATACAGCAACACTGTTGTAATGTCACACCTTTGGACAAGGAGTAAGAAAAAACAGAAAAGATGAATTGTGATTTGATATGCGAGAACACACAAAGAGAGAGGGAGAGAAAGACACATCAAGGAACATCCCTGTCTTCAAACCATTACATCATGACATAACAGGCTCATTGTGCAGCCAGTCAGATAACAGAACCTCCTGGTGATTTTACTGCTGGAGAGTTAAGAGTACTTCAGGCTTTGGATTTCACTATAAAAGTCATTGCTTTTAAATTTAAACGCCCCTAAATCTGTTTCCTCAATTGGTTTGGAAGAGCTGCTCATCATCTCTCATCTCCTCATCCCTGCTCTTCCCGTGGCCGATATCCCTATTAGATACACACAGGAGTGGACCGATACAGGAGAGGTGAGGCAGCATAACAGTACCCATGTGAGTGCCGTACACGTAGGAAACTTTGAAAAGCCATCTGTTTAGGCTAGCCTTTCACTTTAAAACTGTCGCTCCAGAAACACAAGCATCTCCAAGCAACATAAACCAGGGCTTAGTGCTGACATCCTGCAGTGCTACACATGTACAATGCACTTTGTCTTTGTCACTCTTTCATCGTCTAACTGTGTGTCACAGGTTAACCTGTTCATTGTCATCATTCAGCTATTAGGAGGAAAAGAGGATGGAAACGGATGACCCCTGAACCTGTGCAGAGAGTGTTCTGATGACTAACGCCATGTTCAGACCTCCACCACCAGGCCCAAAGGAGCTGAGTGAAATTGGGCCAACAGTGAAAGAGCTGAAACAATTTAGGGCTTTGTCTAGGTGTAATTTGGGATATATAGCCAAGCATGCAGTGTATAGTAAGGTCTACAATCATGGAGGCTATACAAATACATGTGAGAAAAGTCATGGGAGAATTATGCAGTTACTAACATGAAGTCTTAATCACTCACAGGAGGTATACACATAATGCAAAGCCACTGACATCAGGGAAACCACAATGTTGAAAGTTAACTCTTATGCCTGGAAACAGCTGCTAAGAAAACAATTCCCAACCTTAGCTTTTAAAAAGAACTGTGAGAAAAAACAGGGCTGTGTACAGATTATAAAGACACAAATGTTTTTTAAATTGGTGACCAGAGAAAACAGAGACAAAGTTCCAAGAGGGGCTTAAAGGGCTTCCTAAAAATCGAAATTGGTCGCCAAACTTTAGCTGTTGATAAAGTTCATGTGATATGATCTAAAGGTCCATAAAAGCTCCTAAATTAACTGATTGATACTTTATTGACACTTCATACTTGACATCTTCAAACTCCGCCTTCATTTTGATCTCATCTACCCACGCGTGAAGTTTCCTGACTGTGTCTTGCACAGTTGTGGTGTGATCACGCTGGCAAAAATATGTCCACAGACATATAAGGCCAGCTGACACTGGTCAGCAAGCTGGTTATAAACTGACAAGAATTTCTGTTTTGGCTTGCTGATGAATTAGATATTTTGAAAGCAAGGTTCATTACATTAATACAGAAAAACTGTAATAACAACTGATTTACAGCACTGATCGAAACAGCACAACATAACCAGAGATATTAAAAGGGATAGTTCACACAGTAGAAGAAGCAAACGAAAAATCTAATGGTTGGATGTCACATTAATGTCACATTAATACATAAAGTATATAAACAATGGATAAGAGCACAAATTCCAGTGATTTTTTTGTATGTTGTCATATTACTAGGATAATTCATATGACAGAGAGGGACAAGATTTCTGAGGTGAATTTTTTTTTTAAGGCCACAGTTGTGCATGATAGAGTACCTGATTTGCAGGTGTCTTTTGTACGAAGGACGGGCCCATGCATATCTTCGCACCAGCAGCTGTAATGTCTCTGACAGCACCTGGCCGAGCACCTCCTTGGCCAAGTCTGGTGGAAGGACTGCCCACAGGTCGCTACGGAGCCCACACAGGAAGTAGAACCACATCTGCACCGAGAAGGAACAGCGCTCGCCCTGTGGAAGAAAGCGGTGGAAGGAAGGGGAGGGGTTTGCAGATGAAGATATATTGTGATATGGATATTGACAGTGAAGCAAAAACAGAGAAAGAGGTAAAAATAGAGGGAGAGAAAGAGAGAGTGAGGGAGTGAGAGAAAACATGAAAGAGAGAGACAGAGGACAGAGGCAGGTCTGTCAACGCCAGGATGTCTCAGTGGTCACGCCACCTGCACTCTGCACCTGGGTTTCTTCCCCCCGCTGGGACTTTAGACTGCTTTAAAGTCCTGAACTGGAGAACACATCACAACAGACACACACCTGCACACACACTTACACGCTCGCACGTACAGAGGAGAGAGACAGGGAGAACGTCTCTGAGGAAAGTGAGCCAAGACAAGTGAGTGTGAGAGGAAAGAAAGACAGACAGAGTTGACAGAGAAAAGGAGACTAGTATCCTGGCATCCTGCAGTATTGTTGGAAAGGACATGGAGGAATTAATTAATTAAACCTGTCTCTTCTTCGAATTTCTCATGTTTAACCTCCAACAATAAACAGCTCCAGTGTCTATGTGTGTGTGTGTGTGTGTGGCAGAGATACTGACACATCCAAGACTCCCCAAACTTCCTGCTGTCTTCCACTCATCATGCCCCCGAGTCTTCTTTCATTTTCCTCCCACTTCACCTCATCCATCTAGTATTTTACTTCTCTCCTTCCTCTCCCTTCCTCTCCTCCCTGGAGCCAGTCATTTAGGGATCTGTGGTTGATGGGGAGCGTGACCGAGCTCTATGTCCGGGATTAGGCCGCCATCCTCCGCCTGTGGACTCAGCGGAGCGCACGCAGACACAGGCGTTGGACCCGCACCAAGAGCAGCCATAGCTACATGTGTGGTTGGACTGTTTTATCCGTTTGTTCGAGTCAAGCTTTATTTAACTAGCCAGGTCAACTATGAACTGATTCCCATTAGGGATCGCAGCATGGCAACAGCGAGGACTGAATCTGGGATGGGGAACTGAGGATGGAATAAATGTGGAAACTCATAACGCCTGTTTTTTTTTCAAACGATCTGACTCTGAAGGCTTAATCCTGACAAGAAAGGTAGCCAGGGTCACACTCTAAACTTCCTTTGATCGCTTTGACTGACCTCATGTGCTGTTATTAAATGTTTCTCTGCCAACAACTGTTCATGTGTCAAAATCAATGTAAAATAAAGAAGAGGGAGCAAAAGCCAAGCTGGAGAAGGGTCTCTCTGGAGCTGCACTGAGCTGTGAAAGAGCCAAGACACAGGCACACTGGGGATCCGGGAGATAAAAACCTCACACATATGCAACAGACATGGAAATATAGATGCATACATACACACAAAATGAAACGCACATCCGGAGATGCTGCTGCACACCCACACGTGCATTCATCTGCACAGATGCACACAGGCATGCTTGAACAAAAGCACACACCTGCGCACAGCAGGTCTGTCTGACACCAGTGACCCAGGGAAGGAGGGAGGAACAAAGAGAAAAAAAGGCAAAAGCAGAGTAAAGTAAGAAGGAGAGGGGAGGTTTAGATTGGTTTAAGGGCATAAAGGTAGGGGAGTTTCAGGGGCCCTATGCTGTTTCCAGACAGTCCCAGTGTAGACTGCAGACTTCAGACAGCTGAATCCCAGGAGCCCCCGGGGCAGCATGGAAGCCACAGATGTTCTCAGGGAGCTCAGAGTAGAAGGCTCGGTTAGAAGAGGGAGAGTGGGAGGTAAAGGTGTATTGTGGGAATGCAAAGAAGAAGCGAGAAAGCTCCAGAGTATAATTCCTAGAGTTCCTCAAAATCTACAAAAAAAGCCTACTAAGACACGTGGCATTCGAATTTCCACTTTTTACAATGAAATACTGGCAATACTGGATATGTCTTATGTGTTACTGTCTTTGATTTGTGGGTAAATAAATACTAATAAAACTAATAATCCTCAAATAGGCTCCACTGAACAATCAGGACAAAAAAAAAACATGTATTCTATCGTGTAAGTGTTTAGCATGGCGTGGCTAATTGGTTTTGTCAAGGCGTCTTTGGGGAGAGAAGAGAAATTCAACCACGTATATTTCAGTGAGAATGTGAGGACACCTTACCTCGTAGAAAGGTTTGGGGTCAGCCCAGTGGTGACTCTCGGCGTCCTGAAGAATGCAGGTGGAACAAACCTGGACACAGTAGCTGGTCAGCTGGTCTCTCAAGGCCTCCACTGTCTCGTGGCACTTCTGGATAGGCAGCAGGGTAAGAGGTCTGGGCACAGAGGAAGGACAGAAACTTTTTAAAGGTAATAACAGAAAACACATATGGTTCTAGAAGAAAAAAGAAGGGGAACACTGGGACGAAGCGACCAAGAGGGCACAATCCTGTAACGCAGACGCATAATTGACTACTGTACATTCAGGGAGCTATCAAACAAACATGAGCTGAAATGATTAGATGAAAGAACTGATGATTTATTCCGAAAGTTCAGCGTGACATTTCATATCCTTTAAAATCTGCCTGCCTTGATACTTTCCAGAGAGAGGCAAGAGTTTAACAGGGGTGCATGAGGCTTTAAGCCAGGGGGACTGGATGGCGTAGAGGGAGGAAAGTGCTTTATGACCGGAGGGGGCACAGTGCAAGTGCAGGTGGTGGGGTGCACAGGGCCAGAGGTGGGACAACGGGAGCTCTGAGGGCACCAGCACTGCCTTTAGAGGGGATCTGTGGAGAGCAGAGGTTAAGGGGTTATTACGGGGCATAAAAACTCACCAGATGTAGACACAATATGGGTGTCATTACCTCCTGTCAATCATTTCTGCTCATTTTCTTTTTTTTTCTCTTTTTTTTTAACTCTCTGGTCCCCTCCTCTTAATCTCAAATGTTGAATCTTAAATCAAATTGAACATGTTTTAAAGTAGTTTTCTGGCTGCATCGAGGCAGGTCTATCCAGCCTTATGTTTACTTAATAAACATCTACATTATAATTAGGACGGGACTCAAAAATCCTGACAGTAAACACAAGGCAGCTGGAGTGAGTTGTGATCCACTGATTCAGCCTGCGGTGCAATTATTTGTAGTGCAATTCATTTGATCTTTTATCCGTTGAGCAGCTGTCTGATTAGGCTATTGTTGATAAATTTAAAAGTGGTTTTGAAAAGACCGAGTGATGTTAAAGACGAGGATCAACGTCGGAAACAAGGCAAGGCATGGGTGCGGGGTACAGGAATGTGGCAGCTGTGAGCGGGTTCGGGTTTCGACATCTGTAATGGGTGCTGCCGTCTTCCCAGTAACATTAAAAAGTTGGCCGCTGCCGAAGTTTTGTTGCCTGCCTGATCATTTTCACAAAGCCCGATGCCATCTGTGGGATTTTACACCGTTGTTGAATTGTTATTATAACCGTCACAGTATATGTATGGTTACTGGGATTATAGAACAAAGTACTGCAACATATATAGTACTCAGTGCAGCCAAGATGAAATCAATAAGAAACCACCATTTCTGTCTTTCATCCAATAGATGCTGGAATGAGTGGATTGACAGATTGATGGATTTATACACTAAGATATAGTGAAACACACGGACATAAATGCTAAAGCAGCCAATAAACTATTACACACACTCTCTCCTTACACTTTAGCTGCAGTAGCATTTGAATCGTTCAGCCTGCCACGGTAGTGCTCCAGCCGTTGGAGCACGTATGTGCAAGTGGCCAGCAGAGCGGGCAGGTTCTTCAGGGGTGCAGAGGTTGGTACCTCCAGGGCCCTCTCCTGCAACCTGTCCAGCACAGCAAACGCCGCCCTGCCACATGCCTCCACGAAGCTCGATCGCACCTCCAGGAGAGAGCTTTCCCTGCAGGCTGCTGCCAAGGGAAGTAAAGCATCCAGCTCCGTCACGATTGCTCCGCAGAACTGAGGGGGAGAGGGAAGGCAAAGAAGAGACAAGATGATCTCAATAACAGAGGGAAAATCTGTCAGTGAGAGAAAAAACACGGGAAAAAAAAACATCAGAAAGAGACCTCATTAGATATAAATAATGGAACGTTTGCGAGGAGTCATCAGAATGACAACGATTCAAGACAGAGCATGTGAGCGTTACACATGCATTTTTTTGTACAAGCTGAAAAGCAAACATCAGTGCAAATGTAAAATACAGATGTCTCAAGACATGCCCTCCACATAAACTCGGCTGCTGAACATGCATAATTGGTATCAGGTCAAATAAAACCTTCACTTCTGGAGATACATCGGCGCTCGTCTAATCTTATAACTGCATGCATCATGTTAACCACATTCAAGCAAAAGTGTTACAGTACATACAGTAACGGAGAGGTGGGGGAGTCAGGCGTACTGAGAGGAAAGAAAAAGAAAAGGTCAGGCAAAGGTGAGTGTGAGTGAGTGAGAGGGAGGAAGGGAGAGCTGTTTCAGCAATGTAAAAAGACCTACAGCTTATTCTATGAACTGCTGGAGTAACAAGCAAGACTTATCTCATTTATCCACATTTGTCCTGGAGAAAGGCCTATAGGGACAGGGCTGCCTACACCTTCCCCTCTCCAGGGGCTGGGAGACTGGCTGATCAAGGGCTTTAGAAAGTAGTTGAGCGCACGGGCTTGCGCTGACACAGATAAGCAGTATTGGTAACTACTGGTACTCACTTAAAATGAATTTGAAAAATATATATTTTTTAATTAAAGGTCCTATTTTAGGAAGGTTTTTGAGTCTCATTCTCAACTCCTTGCCTGTAACACCACCACCATCCTCTCCACCTCCCAATATGAACGTCAAGTCATAAAAAGTGTAATGTGAACTTGATATGGCATGTTTTGCTGGAATGTCATGATGGTACGTAACGTATAATATGTACAAATGTGAACGTTTCACTGGTTTACAGAAAAATAGTATGCCAACAATTACGCCTGGTGACTGGGCTGCACTGGACCAGCTGTAGTTATAACTTGGGACGTGGGTCCGTGTATGTGTGTTAGGATGGTGCGTGAGGCTGGGAGCCAACTCGGGCACAAAATAAACTCACAGCTTGCATTTACCGCAGTGTAACGGTTCAATATGTATTCTGCAGACACTTTAGTTACTATTGCTACGGATACCAAGATGCACGCACGCGCACCTTGATACTGCTGCATGTCCTACCTCATGTGCTTCCTATTTACATCACAGTGAGACAGTGGAACATGATCAGGCAAGAAGCCGCATATGTGCGAGCCCACTTCCAAATTTATACACCTATAGATGTGAGTTATGAGTCAGCAGATTCTCAAAAAAGCCTTAAAACAAAGCATATTTTCCATATTTCCTGGAGCTACCAGGCCAGGGGGAAAAGATCTCCATAACTCAGAAAACTCTATGCCAGTTTAATCAATCAATCATGCCGTGTACTGTATTACTCGCTTATAGAGTCACACACTCTATTACTTGACTTACTGTAGGGGGCGGACTGGGAAGTTCGACATTCTGTCAGATCGGAGGCTCCAGCTTGTGTACACAATTGACAATCTCGCAATCTCTTTACACAGTTTTCTCCTTAAAAGCTTTGAGAGGGGTTAAAAGGCCTGTGAATGGTGGCCGTTTAGACAATTAAGTCAATATCTGACTGCATGTAGTCATTAGGAGCTTAGCTTTGAGAGAGAGAAAGCAGAGGAAGACACAACATTCAGCATTACCAGGGTGATGGAAAGGCTCTGGAGAAGCATCTCATACTCATACAGTACTGGCACGAACACACACACACACACACACACACACACACACACACACACACACACACACACGTACTGAGTCAGTCATGGACACACACACACAAGAAAAAAGAGCCAGACACCGCACATCCACACAGGAGTCAGACTGAAACCTTAACTAGCCAAGATCAAAGCCAGGAATCCCACCACGACGATTGCAGCACGGTGAAAGAGATAGTATAAAGTTTTTAAGTGCTTGGGAGGCCTGTTTGTGTGTGCAGAATTTGGAGTAGACAGACGAGTGTAGAGCTGAACACGCAGGTGAGGGCTTCAGTGAGGTCTGAATACAGAAAAAGGCACTTCTGTTGCTATAATAGAGAGCTAGCACTTAGGTTAGAAGGGCCCAGCCAAACAATGAGAGCTCAATCCCAGGTTCTGACAGGAGGGCGAGTTTCCAGCTGTTGAAGGCAGGGTATTTGGCATTCAGCGCGCAAGTGACTGCCAATAAAAAAAAAATGTACACTATCTAAAGTACTCTGATGGATGAACAGTATCATCGCAGCCTGCATATGTATGGTAATACAGACAGCAAGGTTGGTTCAGATGAAGAAGAAAAAAAAAAGAAGTGAGGATTGAGGTATGAACATATGAATATAAATGTGTGAAATATTGATCCATCATAATGCCTTTGAACCGGCCATATTTCATGCTTACGTCTTGTATAGTAATTTGCTCCCTGCTCAAACACTAGGGCATGTGTCAAAAAAGGACAGGAGGGGAAAAATATATATTTAATATCTAACGGTCTCGTCTTGGATGTCTGTCTGGCGCGGTGTTTTTGAATGCAAATGCATGCATGTATAACCTTTGGGTTGAAAGGCTCTCATCTTTGAAGCGTTGACCTACACATAAATATGTTGTACAGGTCCTGAGCACAGACAAATTCTGACTCTCGTTAGCAATGAGAGCCACAAATACTGTCAGTGTAAAAGGGCTAGAGGAAGGGGGTAGGGGAGGAGGAGGAGGAGGAGGAAGAGGAGAGAAGAGAAGAGAGGTAAGGCAGTAATGATAAGAGACTGTACAGTGTGCCGTGTCGAGGAGAGTGGTGGGTAGCAGAGGAGTTAGACGGAGATGGGGAAATGTGAGTCGGAGAAAGTTTCAGGGAGTTTCAGGAGGAAAAGTTGTTCGGCAATGGTGAAATAGGTTTAGAAAATGAAGAAGAGAGACAGAAAAAAAACGGCATAGTGAGATTTTAGAGTGGAATTCCGGTATTTTCAAAACCGAGCCCTATTTTTATACGTTTTGGTGTGCAAATGATTCAAACTTACCAAAAGTTTGGGAATAATTCCTGTGGATTACCTCGGCGGGCAGCCAGGACAAGGCCGCAACGGCTGCAACATAATCCTTTGGGGCGACTGCGACCATCAAGTTTACATCCACTCTTAATCTTAAACATGTCATGGTTTGAGTTTTTGGTTTAACTATTTCCCGTTTTATTTTATTGTTATATCCTTTTGTGTCTTGTTGCAACTTTCCACTTCCTGTCTTTGTCTCTTTCCCACCCTTTAACTGTGTACACCTGTGTTTTGCTTGTTAATCATTCCAGTGTATATTAAGCCTGTCGTTTCCCCTCTTTGTCAGTTCATCGGTCTCCACACGTCAGTCCTGCATCTCCTGCGTTCTTTTCTTCACCCCTCCTATTTTGTTCCTGGTGTCTCTTTATGCACCTCTTGTTCTCTGCCCTTGTGCTTTTTTGCAATATTGCCCTTCATCCCCAGGCTTCATCCTGGTTTGTACTTCACTTAGTCTTTTGGATTTTCCCAGACTGTTCTGTCAGTGTCGTTGCCCGCCCTTTTTTGTGTTTGGATTTAGATTTTTGAACTACAGCTCATGTAAATAAAGCTTGGTTTTTGTTCCATAACCTGACTGTTGTGTCTGCATTTGGTACCTCATCTTTTTGCAAGCCAGGACAAAATGTACAAGCTCCTTGAAAATTCATAATATTTTTCTCATTTTTAATGGTTGTATTGCAAGACTCACATATTTTGGCAAGATTCTGTTTGAATCAAAAGTCTCGCTCAAGGAGAGGTCTCGCTCAACTATTTGTGACAGGCAGGTTGTTGCAGGGAGACGACAGTGGAAACATGAGTAAGAGTCAGAGTTTACAGAGAGGAACTGCGAGCAAGAATTTATTTTCATGGCTGAATATTTAACTAACTATGACAGTTAGCTTTGAGATAAGGCATCAACTGTAACACTACACCTTGCAAGATTTAATAGCGTGGCTCGTGTTTCTGGTTACAAAAAGGAAGTTTCTCTTGAGCAAAAAAGGTCTATCTCTGTGGGAATCGTTCAGAAATTCTGTCAGAGACTTGGAATAACAATCTCAGCTTCCCAATGGCAAAAGATCTGAGTGGACATAACTTTGACACCCCAAAGGATTATGTTGCAGTCATTGCAGTATGTCGCAGCTGTCTACTGAGGTGATCGACAGGACCAATTCCAAAACTTTTGGTAAGTATGAACCATGAACACAACAAAATAAAATGAGGGCCCAGGTTTAAAAATACCAGAATCCCCCTTAAAGGCAAGTAACTAAACCTTTGTAAGGTTTGTCTCTAAGCCTTGTCTCACATCAGACACTGGTCTTCCTTCTGAGAAAAGTCAATCTCCAGTGCCTACTTCACCTCTCTGCCATTTCCCAGGCCCTCTCGTCTCACCCCTTCTTTCGCACTATCTCTTCTTTATCCTGCTCTCTACCCTAGCCTCTTTGCCTTTGTGATATGTCCCTCTATCATCTGTTTACTTTCCCCTATTCAACACCTTTCTCTACACACCATCTAGCCCACATAATATCACCTATACTGGCTCTTGGTTTCCCCATGTCTCTCTTTTGTCCCCGGAGTCCTCCCCTCAAGTAATACTGATGACTCTTCCCAAGGCCCTTTCTGATCCAGGGTGTCAACTGTGTCAGGCCCAAATCATTTGGGCTCTCTATTATAGAAGGTGCTTTCCACTAGGGCTACAAAAACCATTAATCTCTTGGGGTGTGAGTGATGTGTGCAGACCTGCATTGTTCAGCCAGGTAGTAATAAAAGAGGATGAACAGGACGGGGACAGGGGTGTGTATGGGAAAAACATGCTCACGCACAGGGTGTGGAGTGGCAGTTTGGAGTCTTATACAAAGGTCAACTGTACACACAAATAATGTATTAGACCTGCATGCGTGTGAGAGAGAGTCTGTGTGTACAAAAGGGTGCAAAAGCTGTAAGGACACAGCTTTAACAGATCATGTACTGAATAACGTGAAAAAATTCTGTGTAGGGAAAACAAAAAGGCTTATAAGACCAACAAACACTGAATGGACATTTTTGGGACAGGCAAATGGGAGATTGGTGCAAATTTGATGCAGTATTCAGAATTTAATTTCAGTCCTTTCATGCTCCTTTTTTAAAAAATGTATTATTATTTGGAAGTTTTAAACTGGGGAGGGGGGGCAACAGGGTAAACAATAGAAGACATTTTTACTTGACTTTTGCTTGTTAACAAGCAGTCGTCCTTGCACTGTAGCAGAGTAATTCTTTCAGGCATAAAACCTTTTATGATTAAATATTGTGAGAATGTCGGCGCCACAAATAAGAAATCAGAAATAAACCCTTTTCTCCAACATATAACACATTTCTCTGAATATGTGGGGGAAGCTATAATTTTACTAAGACCTATGTGGGGCCTATTGAAGTGATGTACAAACCCTTATCCTTGCTATCAGAGTTTTCACAGGATTTTGTGACATACTGTGTTTCTGAAAATGCAGATGACATACATCTGATGATACACTCCAAAAATGATCTAACAGCTCCAGTAAGACACTTCACTGTCACTTTCACGTTTCATCATTTATAAATGCTCTCCAGGCTACAGACTTTGTGTACTTCCAGCTGTGCTGATAGCCATTTACAGCGTGGTGTGTATTTCTTTAGTAAAGCATCTATGTGCATTCTCCACTATCTGTGGGCACTGTGAAATGAACTGCTTAAAGCACAATTCTATTTCAATAGCTGCAGAAATTCAAAAGGTAATTCACTGATAACAAGGTGAGAGGAAATTAGGGTTTGAGGCATGAAATGTAATGCTGTAAAATAATGTGGAGGAGGCATCTTAATTAAGTAAAGCTCCACTCCATACCACTATGAAAGGAATGTGTATGATACAGTACTCTAATTAACCATTTCACCAGATCAATCAAAGTAACTTCTTCCTCTAATTAAAGGTCGAAATCATATCAACGTGCATGTGAAAACAACTTTAGTCAACTGACTAAAACTTTGTATCACAGAATTGAAAAATGTAAATATTACACAAAATCATCACGAAATCTGCATGAAAAGGATGACAAGGCAATGCACTTTCCTGAGAGCAAAAATGAAATAACCCTGTGATTCAAAGAAACTGTTGGCTTTTTAGAGAGTGCTACCAGATTAATTAGCCCAATCACATTTTTCTTACCGGATAAATTATAGGCATTTGACATTCAACAGTTTGATTTCAAATCTGCATTTCAAAGGTTTTTCAGCACAGTTCACATGTAGTTTAACTCAGCCTCCTTAGGAAAAACCTGTCATTAAACCTAGAAGCTATAGTATACTCCAATAATGTGCATTGTTTTGGTAGCAAGCCTTCCACTTTTGTGTCTGTAAGAGACAAAACAAAAGGAGAGGACAGACGTGTTTTGCCTCTTTTGCTCACTCTAAAGCCGTCAGACAGACAATGTTGAGCCACTGGATCATTTCTGTCTCAATAACTTAAAGGTGCAATATGCAAGAATTGGTGTCCTGTTAAATTCGCAACAAATGGGGGGAGAATTTCACAACAAAAAATGCTAAATGCTGCTAACTGTAGCTGCTGTTAGCTAGTTGGCCTGGTTAGCCTTGAAGCTTTCCGCCCATATTCTGGACTGGAAGTGTTGGTGTTTACACTGCTAGCACGGGAGCTTTGGACCTGAATGACCAGGGTTAGCTGGTTAGCATGCTAACTTCAGTAGATATCTCTGCAACACATATTAAGACTTTATGATGTCAAATCTGTTATTTCTTTTAAATTCTGTTGATGATTTTGGTCAATGTTTAATATTTATAAAATTCTCACATGTCGCACCTTTAATTATGGTTTATTTTGTAGTAAATGATACATAAATGAGAGAAGATAACTGCACTCTAAACACTGAAAAGTGTTTATGCATGCCCTGAAACCTTTGTTCACACCTCTGGTTGTTAGCCGGTAAATCACTACAATTTCATTGTTGGAAGTTCAACCTCTACCAACCAATATCTTCAAAACTAATTGTCAAATGTACACAACCCTGAATCCGGAAGTACCTTGGCAATCATTTTTGGAGTGTCTCTCTCCGAGTAGGTGTAGAAGGAGTCTTCTCTGAGTTGTATGTTGCTGCCGTCTCCAGTGGTGCTGGCCATGGTGATGGAGGTGTGTCCTGACAAATGTAAGGCCTCTTCCTGCTGCAAACTCTTGGCACAAGCCTCATCCAGCACCACTTTCACACAGTGGGCCATGTGAGGGACCAGTCCCCTAAAAGCTGACCTCCAGTCAAACTCCAAAACCTTCGCCTGCGAAATAAGGGACATGAGCCAACATTCAATTAGTGTCTGAATGCTGAAGGGAATCTCTTCTGTACGTCGCTGCTGCAAAGGAAAACTGTCTTGCCTCTTTGTAATTACAGAAAAAGATCATAAGCCTGACACTGAATGACTGTAATAGAACAGAAACTTCCTTGCAGAGTGTCACAAAGAAGGACATAAAGCAGTCTCACCTCTGGTGTGTGGAGAGATGCTTCTGCTGGGGATTTCTTGCCATCTGTCGTCATTTGTGAATCCTCTTTGCTTTTTTTTAAGATACCTAAATGACCAATACTTCGTTTCAATTCAAACATCATATAAAACATCCTGAAAGACATCAAAGCTGGTCAAGCTCTCAGTGAAACTTCACCAACAATGACACAGGAACAGAAAAGATATCTTGATTCAAAAATGAAAAGCTGTGTAGTGGGAGCTTCTTTCATGTGTGTGCATTATTTAGCATGGATATTTCCATATCACTGATAATATACTGTATCATATTATGTGATAAAAGCCCAACTGAACGTCAAGTGCGGTGACTTGAAAGCGACTATAACTTAGAGCCAGATATGGGTCACG
Source organism: Diplodus sargus (assembly GCA_903131615.1). Taxonomy (NCBI): domain Eukaryota; kingdom Metazoa; phylum Chordata; class Actinopteri; order Spariformes; family Sparidae; genus Diplodus; species Diplodus sargus. The sequence goes on along the minus strand of CAEMYA010000002.1, from coordinate 5,154,426 downwards.
CCGCTCTCATCTTCCCCCAGCAGCCACCGTGGCCGGAGTATAACAGTCCATGCCTCAGAGGGAGCAGAAACAGGCTGTAAATGCTAATAGCGATGGCTTCACGAGTCTAACTTTGGGGCTTACATTCGATTTGAACCCAGATAGCATCAAACATATATGGGGCAAATCCACGAGGGGGGATTGCATAGATGTGTTAAGGGAGATGGGGGAGCGTGCGGGGGGGGTAGCATGAAGACAAGCGTACAGGATGCTGGGCTGAGTTGCAATTAAAAAGCGTGAACATCAAGGCCACATTTTCCTAATCAGAAGGCGAAGAGTGAGACCCCAGGCGAGGCAATTTAGCCGAACAAGACCACATGGAATGGAAGAAGGAGGAAGCAGCAAGCGCATCACTTTTTGACCTTTAAGCCCATCTGATGAATTTCTGGTAATTAAGCCGTTTGATTGCCTGGAATTAATGATTTGGATAACTGCCCTTTAAAGGCTGTTTACCTCTCTGTAAATTGAGCCTTTCTGCAAGTCTTGTTTTTGTAAATGTAACCTTTATGGAAATTACTCCATGCACCAAAAGCTTTCATTTAACATCTTCGCAGCTGCAGTTCAAAGGGGAGAGAGGAAAATGATACTAAAGGCCCATATAACACCCAAGATAATTCCTGACTAAAATAACATTTTTTTCAGACACAACTTAGGCTTAGCCGCCAGAACATGTAACAACGCATGCATGGGTGTGTTTGTGGGGGTGTAACTGGACTGTTCATGCCTGGAGGAGTGGCGCACATGCAGGGCTGTAACCAGTTTTAAAAATACTGAGGCTGTGTGTCCCTTCACTGTAACCCAACAACAATCTTTCAAATCATTTGGATAACTCACATGATCTTTTAGATCATTTTCAGTAAATTATCCGTACTTGACGGTGCAAATGCTGCTTCTGAACGTTCTCGACATTGTCTTGTGGGGAAAATACTGACTATATTTTAATATTTTCTGGCCTAAAAATGCTGAATTTTATTCGATCTAAAGAACCTTGAATGCACCTTTACAGTATCTGCGATGTGCTCCATTCAAATTGCAAGATGTAAACTGTACCTCAGGTTAATAAAACTTTCCAACTTGCCAGAAAAAAAACTAAAGACCCGGTAATCTCGGGCATTGCTACATGTGTAATATGTTTGATATATAAAATTTTGGGGTGGTAGTATAGTACCTTTTATAGAGGGACTCTCTCCTGTGCAATCAACAAAGGTCATATTCGTGACCAGCTCCCTCACAGTCCTCTCGAACCCCAGCAGGGTGCAGGCCAGCTGGGTTAACGCCCTCAGCTGGTGGGAGGTCAAACTGAAGCTCCTGTTCTTCATGGGAAGCTCCATTGGCGCTGTTTAAGGGGGGAAAAAGAATGTATATGAGGAAAGAGGAGGCATGAACACTGTACTGTATATTCTTGTGAATGTTCAGTAAAGGAATAAACAATTTCATGAAAACAGGCTTCCAACCGATCCTCTCAACCTACATGCACTCATCAGAAGACACCCCTCCCCTGCTCAAGTTTTGCCTCGCACGGCACCTCTTATAAATATCGACCCATTCATGTTTTCCCAATACACAGCATAAACAAAGAGACAGTGAAAAAATATGCAAAACTTTGCTCCCCGAGAAGTCACACATGCACATCCTTCCCTCCCGACAGAAAACTTTTCTCCCCCTAACCCGCCGATGACCCCCTCGGCAAATATGGATTTCCCATTTTGGAGGCTGCCAAAGCCATCACCCGGGGGATGTTCCGCATTAAGCTGGAGAATGGGCGGCTGGGAGATGCGTTGCCATACTCCCAGACACATGCACAAATACTTTTGTGTGTCCGCTTAAATGAGCTCCTCCACTGCAGAGGCATTTGGGAGTGGATGAGCTCAGTATTAGCCTTGACTCTGAAAGCATGGAGATGATTGAGGGAAGAAAGAAGAGGGGGGGACCTTTTCCAATAATTGTAACATTATTGCTGCTGGATCCTAATGTAATTTTGCTATATTGTTTAACAAAATCTGACAATATGACAACACACTGTCCCCAAGGAAGCCCGGTTTAATCATGCATGAGGCCTGACTCTCTCTGTGGGTAGGCATGTGTGTGTGTTTACGTGAGTGTTTATGAGAAGATGAGCTGTTGCGTCTTTGTGTCTGTCGGCTGTGCACGTGTGTGTTTATGTGCATGTAATGCGGGCCATTTTGAATAACTTGATTTGTCGGAGACACTTTCACACACATTTGCACATGTCAGTCTTGCAGGATAATTGCCACGCTGCACCCACACTCTGTGGTCACCATGGAATATATTCTGACCTCAAGTTTGTTTGTTTGTTTACAAGTCCAAGTGTATACATGAATTTATGTGCAAGTGTGCGCATGAGTGTATGAAATCACATGTGAATAGCTGTGTAATTATGTGGTGTGTGTTTGACTTGTGTGTGCATGCATTTGTGTGTATGTATAATTAAGCCGCATGGGTCCGCAGCTCGGCAGCTCCTCTGTAATGGGGTCCAGTGGGAGTCTGTGCGAGAGAGCCTACCTCGCACTGCATGTGTACATGCGTGACCTGGCTGACACCCACGTGCCAGCCTCGTACTCCATCTCGCACTTTCACGCACGCACCAACAATCATGTCTATTTCTGAAGTCACCAGCAAATCAACAGAGCTTTCCGTGCCTCGACGCAGGGGCAAACTAAAGCTGTCATCAACTCAAGAGTAAACAATCTAAACCCGATGAGACATGGGCACATTAGAGAAAGAGTCGCTGGATTCTCTAAAAAGCTTTCACTAAAAAAACAAAAAAACAAAAACCCAACCCCCAATCCCTCATCTGTTGGGCATTCATCTGAGCATAGCACCCATTAACCACCACCTCATCTAGAGCATCACCTTTTCCCGAGCATCATCGCCATCTCTCTAATTCCTAAACATTCATTCCCTCAACGTGTGACCCCATAACTGCTTCACTCACTCACTAAGTCATACTCTAAGTAGTCGCACATGACCTTGATGTTTAGCAATGCTCTGCCTCTCATCGAGCTCTGCCACCCAGGCTATATAGGTATTTATAGTCGTCTCCCTAGCCAAATGGCCCTATAGCCATAGCAGTCTAGTACACAGCCATCTAAACCTCATTATACCTTTGTCACAACAGTGAGGCCAAATGGAGGCTCTCATAGCCAGTTGATGGAGAGGCTGTGCTTAAAAGCACCCAGGTGTGTCATATAGCATAGTGCATAGCATGTCTCATACAGAGTAGAATGTGGAAGGGCACTAGCAGGCGGAAGAGTTCAACCAAAGGTCAATGTACTGGGAATCAATAAGGGAGGACTTATGCTGAAAGCAGGCGCTGAAAGCAGTGCGAAAATGATATGTTTATATAAGAGCTCGTCCGTATGACATTACGGTGTGGAGAATGTTCTTATAAACAAAAAGGAAATCAATGGCGAGCCACATTAGCGTGATAACCATAAACACAGTATGCATCTTACCGGAGGCACTCAAAGCAAACAAGCGTATGTCAAGCAATATGACATCCGACGAATGTGTGAGACAGAAAACAGTGTGTGTGGAGGAGGGTCTTCATGTTCCATATGGAGCAGGAACATTATAAAAATAAAAAAACAAAATGTCTGAGAATACCAAACTCTGTAAGTCTACAGTGGCCAGTCTCAGTTTGTAGCTTTTAACAATGACAACAATGTAACACAAAAAGGAAGAAAAAAACAAACAGAGCAGGTATTTTTGGCGAGCCATCAGTCTTCTAGCCTGTCTCTCCTGTGGGTACCACCATCAGCTCCACAGCACCACAGCACTCTCTCTCTCTCTCTCTCTCTCTCTCTCTCTCTCTCTCTCTCTCTCTCTCTCTCTCTCTCTCTCTCTCTCACACACACACACACACACACACACACACACACACACACACACACACACACACACAGTGCTTGTGAGTGGCAGGGAACAGAGAAAGGGGAGAGAGAGGAGGAGATCTAGGGGAAGGGAAAGGGGTGGTGGTTCGGGATGAAAACATGGGGAAGAGGGGGAGGGAAAGAGAGGGAGGGGCGGGATAAGGGAATTCCCTTAGCAGTTGTTATTGATTCCGGTGTTTACGGGCGAATAGTTTAGTGCCGTTTACAAAACAGAACAGATGCAGCCAGTGAGCAAAAAGGTAAACAATTGCTGTGTGGCGGGCTGCCAAATCCCCAGTCTGATGTATTAAACTCACGGTGAAGAGCATTTCCCCTTTGGCTGCACTTATTGCCACTTCATTTCCTCTTCGCTCACATACACACTCGCTCCTTCTTGCCATCTCTCTACTCCTCTGTGTCTCTCTTTCTCTCTTGTTCTCTCGTTTATCTGAGGGAGGAGAAAAAGAAAAAAAAACTGAGAAGGGCACAGGGCGCTTTTTGCCGTCTGGCTATTTTCTGTCCTTCTCTGACCCAGGAGGCCCAGTTCTTCCAAACAGAGCCATTAGTAGGGGGAATTGCATGTGTCTGACATGGCCGAAAACCAATTATTAGACACTTTCTACCAAATGATGCCCAAGTCTTTGGGGAATGGGCAATCATGCAATAATTTAGCCACTGATTTAATTTCTCTCCAGCACAGCATCTCTCCCTCTCTCATCCTCTGTCCCTCATTTTCCTCTCGTTCTCTCATTCTGCCTCTCTGTAGTGTAAATCAGACCGTCAGAGGGGTGGTCTGCCTCTCCTTAACCACACTACCCGCGCCTGGTCTCCAGTCTCTTATCATGTAATCACAATATGTGAAGATGAGCTTTTATGTGGTCGTGCAAATGTGTGTGTTGTACGACACCCTCTACAGGTGATGCAAGCGTTTGGTTTCATTTGATCCAGAGAGGCAGGGCAATTTTAGCACGTGTTAAACAACCTGCAGTGCATATTGCACAAAATACATGAAGCATAATTACAAAACATTTTTCATGACGAAAGCTCGAAGTTCAAAGTAATTTGCAGCTACTTTTGGCAAAGATGCATTTTAGACAAGTTGTAGCTCAGCCCCTCTATGTATAGGCCTGAATAGAGAAAGAACGGGTCAGCTTTCTGATGTCAGGACATGAATCTTCTAACTCAATTTCTCAGTTGATAAAAGACTGGTGCTGTAACTGATGTGACCTGATTGCTAAAATGGATATCTGAGTCTAGAATAACACCCACATGTCTAGCCTGGATCCATGGCTCCAAGAACAGAGAATCAAGGCAGACATACTAACTTTCAACTATTCTGTGTACTGCAAACAATTACCTCTGTTTTGTCTTTACTGAGCTGAATTTCAACATTGCACATCTGTAACATTGTCATGCTCACAATTAAATCAAAATCAAAGCAGTGGAACACGTGCTTATTCTTCTTCCTTGGCAAGAACCGGCACCTAAATTACCCATAATGCATGTGTTGTGGGTGTTTGCTAATATCGGCTAGGCTGCAAGCCTAATGTAAAAGTGAGGATTGAACAGGTCGAGTAACGCATTTCTTTCTAACTTCTTTTATCACACATACACTAGTATCCTTAAAAATCCACCAACCTAGCTGTCTGCTAACAAACATTAAACGGTAAGGCAAGATAACAATCTGTAGTCCATAAAACGTTTCCAGAGATTCAAAGAAAACAGCGTTTCAACATTCTCCGAACTTTAAGAAGATAGGGACTGAGACATTAAATAACAAACAAAAAACATAAAATGGTTCAGTAGAGCTCAGTCAGCATAACAGGAGTCTACAGAAGCCCAAAGATCCCCAAATTGATTTGAAAAGACATTATTTGAATACTTTATTAAGCCAAAATGTTCACTGTAGCTGCTGAGATAATAGTGTTAGTGTGTCCTAAGTGGGTGCATGAGCTGGACTTCAAGTGGAGGGTGTAAATAGTGTCTTTTCAAACAAATTTGGGATCTTGGGGCTTCTAAACAGAAGCACATTGATACCGAATCAAATGGGACCAGATATTGACCCTTCACATAGCACAGTGGCCTGAACAGAAAAAGATTTGGTAAAATATTCCTTGTCTCACAAAATAGTAAAATAGTTCACAAAATTGACAATCCAAATTGAACAATTCACAAACAAACACACACAACGTCCTTTAAAATGTAACAGTAAAACAGGAAGGCAGGAGCAGCAGCAGGAAAATCTAAGCGACAAGTAAAAACTGGGCATGACTCAACGCAACTCTCTGCCCAGGGACTCAAATCACAATGGGCCGCTGCTTCCCAACTGTGCATGTGTCCGGGTGTGCATTTGTGCACAATTTCATTCTTAAAATCCGACTTTGCTCCTGGGGTCTAAAAGTGCGTTTGATGAGCACTTCTGTGGGGGTTTTTTTTGTGCCTGTGTTTTCAGTGTATCCATGTGTGTTCATAGGGTGTCATCAGGGTCATGCGAGGGCCTTGGGGTACATCTGCGCATGTACGTGTGTATATGTGGGGAGGCTGTGAGCCACTGTGGACCACCCGCTAGGCCCGGTGACAGCTGGGGTCCTCTTCGTCAGTTGCGGCCCACTGCTCGCTCAGACAGCGTTATTATGGGAGGCCTCCTGCCGTGATTCACTCTGACACATGCACGCACACATACACGCATACATACACGCACACAAACCACACAATTCTTGGTCTCTTGTGGCCTTTTCCCTGGGTGCTGTCCAACCAGGCCCCAGCAGGGGTCACCTGCCCTTCACAGAAGGGGAAAGAAGCAATATTTGATATCTCAATTAAGTTGCCTTACAGTACATAGAAGGCAATGCAATGCAGTGGTGATGGTAGTGTTTTTTAGTGGTGACAAAGAGGCAGGGCAACTTTCCTCTGCTTCATGTTTGTTTTTCTGTCCCCCTACGTGTCTGTCTTTGTGGTAAATATTGATGACAGTGATACAGGGGTTAAGATTTCTCTGGCTTCCTTCGCATGCTTGAACCGAGCACCGTGGTTGAGCACAGAGGAATGTATTGTCTTGATGGGAGCATTTCATTAAAACCCACTTGTTTAGTGCCCTTGTTCACATTATTGTTTTCAAGCCCTCGGCGAATCACACTGACTCTTCATCACGGAGTGCTGGCGGCTCTCAATAAGCCAGCCATTTTTTGTCTGTGCTTTCTCAATAGAAGGTGCCAGGAAAATGTTCATATCCTTGAGCTTTTCAAGAGTGACACACAAAAGCCATTGTGACCACTCGGAGGAAATGGGGGAAGAAAATAAATGGCAAGCATAATACACATTCTCAAGGGCCATGAAACATATTCTTCTCTGTGATTTCACCGGAGCTGTGATTTAGAGAAAATGAACACTGACACATCGACACGACCGGAGAGTGAGGACCCAGCTCTTCTTATTAAGATTAGTAAACAACCAATCGCCTCGTTCTTCCCTTAAGCAAGGCCTTCTCGTCGAGGACCGGACAGGAGGAGGGCATCATCCAAAAACTCCAAGCATCACACAAACCCACATGCCCGCGTGTACACAGACACACTAACAAACCCCCATACCTAGCCCATAATTACACGGCAGCATGCGGGTGCACATCCGTGGCTGACAGTGTGTATAAACTCAGGCGGAGATACGATCTACTGAAGAGCTGCTCTTAATAAATATTAACAAACGCCATTCCCAAGTAGCCTCAATCCCCATAAGCACCTCCAATGCCGGTCGGAGCCACAGCCGAGCTATCTCGTGTCGCTACAGAACCTCTCTCCCCTCTGAATAGGCTGCTGTGCTTTCTCTAAGAAAGAGTTCAAAGAGCCTGAAAGGGCGACGGGGGGGCGGGGAGCGGTGAGGGTGAATGTGCTTGCTATACATGTTCTAACTCAATTCTTTTTTATCTATAGGGAGCTGCCAGCATCGTCATATGGGGAAATTAGTGGAAGCGGAATTCAAATCAGCGCTATCAGAATGGGGTTGCAGAGTGTTTGAACAGAATTTCACAACCTCGGCTTCACCCCTGTGGTCGATTGTTAGGGAATAAATTGTATGTGTGTATGCCGAGATGTTGGAAAGGAAGCGTTTGATGTCCTACAAAAACACGGATCTCCTATGCATACATATAAAAATTACTGATGCAATATGGAAATTTAATGATGCATTTTTAAAGGGGGGGGTATTAAATGACTTGTGATCACATGATTTTCTGAGTCAGCCCGCAATTAGTGTGCAAACTAACACACTAACGTCGACTGAGAAACAGTTGGGCAGACATGCTCACGTGATGCTCAGCGGTGACTGAAAAGCCACAGTTCAAGGTGAAAACAATCATCTCAGTGCTGGTGTTTCTGCACGTCACAGCGTGAAATCTCTCCAACTTTATCCAAAAGTTAGGCAAATTCTGGTCACGAAAACTTGATTAACAAGAGCAAATACTGCACTGTCAAGAGTGTGTACGTCCTTACTGAGAAATTTGCTCAAATGCAACTTTGATTGTGATCAAGTAATTTAGTTACAAAATATGGATTATTATTTAAAGTATTCAAATGTTACCCACATCCCACCATACCTCTACAGGTTGCAGAAGTCACATCCCTTCCCATGGACCACCAAGGGACCTTATTTCAAAGAAAATGTGTATGGTAGCAAGTGGAGAAAGACAAATCATTGTTTGATCTATTCGAATTGTTCCCTGAATCACACATGTGATGTTTGTCAATTAAAAAGAAAAATAAGAATTCAACTTAAGAAAGGTGCAGTTTGTCATCAAACTAATGAAATGTAAGACTGTGAAAATAGGTATTTAAGACTACACATCCAACAGTCGTGTCAGTGATGTGTCTCATTGGAGGTCAAAACTTAAACATTGTGGAACTGGTTCTATATATCTGAAGCCATTCAGATTACTGCAGTTGTCCATATGGCCAATATTTTCATTTTCAGTTTTTTAAATACTTTTTCTCTGCTGAAGTGGTGGACGTGTTGGTGCTGGTGACACGATGTAGCTCACTGAGCAGTTTAATGCAAAACCAGATGATATTTTATTTTACTTTACTTAACTTTATCTTACAAATCAACTACTATCAACAAACAGACTTTGTTGACTGATCTATTTCATTCCCAGACATCATATGTCTGATTCATGGCACAATTCAAATGGTTCCAAAAATTAATTTATCTCTCCCCATTGTCTACTGTACAATTTTCTCTGCAATTGGGTCCCATGGGGCAGATCGGAAGGGGCGGGACTTCACCTCCCAATAGAGAGCCGGAGTCACACCCCTTAATGTAGGGACAAAGGGATAAATCATTTTATGATTCTGCTTAAAGGATAATTATGGAAGACAAGAAAATCACAGTTTTTCATAAGAAAGAAAATACCATCTAGTTTTGTGTTTAACTGCTCAGTGAGCTACACTGTTTCACTCAACAGTCACCATCAACACCAGCATAAGCTGTCACCTCAGCGCACAAAAAGTAAGAAAAAAAACCAAAAAAAAACTAAAAGACGCCTCTTAGGGTAACGTTAACCATAACCTTAACCCTCTCTATAGAGCCGAAGTCAATGAAAAGGTATCACACAGTATTTGTGTTATTTTAGCAAAATTCAGCACACAGACACACAAATACACACACACACACACACACACATACAGTGACATGTACATGCAGACTCGGCCCACCCACTCCCCTGCAGACTCAGTGAGGTGTGTTAGTAAGGTTTAAAGCCTGTATTGTTCCTGACCAGCCAACCTGTCTAGCACACTCCCCCGTCTCACTGCTCACCCCATTACACTTCGAAGACTACAGGAAAATGGCAAAAGACAAGAAAAGAAAAAGGGAGAGGAAGTGGACGCTGGAGAGACGGAGTAAAGGAAAAGAGGGGGGAATGGGGGGTGAAGAGCAAGAAAAAAGAGGGCTGAGACCCTTCACATCTGTCTAGGTACAATGTCAGAGCCTGCCTTTGAGTCGGTGGGGTTAAAAGAGGAGGCAGATCTCGCCGTGAACGCTGTTAAATGGTTCAGTGGTTTGACAGTGGCTGATGCTACAGACAGCGCTGCTCCCCTGGGAGCCTGCACAGTCTCCCAGGCATGGCTCTTATCAAAATATACCTACTGCCTGCCTCTACAGCAGAAATAAACAATAACACAGCGGGGAGGGAGGACGAGATCTAAGGAGTCATTGGATGCTTATGAAAATAGAATCACTTTTTTTTTTTTTTCCCACTGTCATAATTGTCTTGACAATTATGGGCGTAGCATACAGTATAGACAGTAAAGTGTGAAAGCAGATTATGCATTAATGCTCAAGCTTTGGCTCTTAAGGAGCCACGGGCGTTTGGGTGGTGCATATGTGGGTTCTTGAGCTTTATTTTTTTGGTCAGGGGGGAGGGGGGGGGGACTTAAAACATGAACAACACAAAAATGTAATCCCAGTTGTAGCCCTCAAAGCTGTGTTGCAGCTGATAGTCAAACACACACACACAGACACACACAAATCCAAACACACACACACACACACATAAAACCAGCACAGGCAAAACTGCTCCATTTTACCATCATTACACAGCACGGGTCCCCCGCTCCCTTTGGAGCCGTGTTCTGCCTCCGGTGCTACATTTGACGGTTTGTTGAGCGGCACGTAGGTGTGTAGCCTCCGCCGCGTTACGTGATCAAACAGCCCAACTGACGCATGGCCAATTATCCTGGCTGCCTCCTCTCATCTCACATTTAAGGAGAGGGAAAGTAAAAACCAGAGAGGGAGATGGAAAGAGAGAGATGGAGGGAGGGAAAAAAAGACACAAGGCTGGCGGTGTGTTTATCGAAGAATGGCAGATGTAAAAGCACTCTTCTCCCCTTTCCTCAGGGAAGCTGACATGTGCACCATTTTTGAAAAAGTAAACAATGGCTCACACTTTTTTTTTTTATTGTGAATCTTTACCCTCAGCGAGCTGTAAATAGGACAATATGAAACAAACAAAGAGAATATGGGGGGAATTAAGTATCAAAAGTGACACAGTGTGTGAAGGTCTATGCGCTTCTCTTGTCTCAGTGTATAAAATCACTGCCCGTCCCATAACAGTGACACATTCTGCATTTGTGCCAAACACTCAGGGCTTTTAGATATTTTCTTCCTTACAAATACCTTATTGTGTAACAAAGTTGAGAGAATTGCTGAACCTTGCTCTTACTCCTTCGCCAACTCTTTCTTAACTCGTTGTTCTCAACATAACTGTATCACTGCTCAAAAGTGAGCGGGAGAATAGATTACATTTCCCTTCTCGGTTGTAAGGTCACAAGGTTTTGTGAAGGTGCTGCTGCTGCTCTACCTTTGGTATGTTTTGATCAACTTTATTTTGTTTTTTATGCTCTCTCAACTGAATTCCTGTAAAGAATACATCAGAGCCATGTCTAACCATTGTCCAACGTGGCAGCGCATTGCCTCAGGTTCAAGGTGAAGAGCTGATTTAACTGTGGCTTAAGCATGCTGTCAACAGACCTTGGATATGGCACGGACATTTCTTGGCATCGGATTTCATCCCAGTGATAGATAAACTATGTGGTGAATAGTGTTTAGAAGTAGTTTTAAATGAAGCCTTGGCTCAGCTTTGGAAATGCTCCTCTTCTCTTTTTATGCTGGTAAAGAGAAAAGTGAGGCGGACAGGAAAGAGGGCAGTAAACAGAAAGCAATTACATTGGGAACAGGAGTTACTGACAATCTCTTACAGAGGCCTTGGCTCTGATTCGGATCACAACACACTACAGTTGGAAAGAAAGAGAAAAGTAAAAGTGGAGAGGAAGGAGAGAGAAAATCGTTAGCCTTTATTCTTAAACAATACAAAGCAGAGGGGAAGAAGGCAGAATCCGAGGAAAACAAACAGCTATAAGGCGCATCTGAATAAATTCTGAGAACTGCTAACCACAGATGACGAGAGAGAGAGGGAAACTGAATGAACTGGAAGAGTAAAATAACTTTTAGACTTAATCTTTTTTCAAAACAGACACTCACCTACGGTTGCCCGGGACCTGGCTGAATATTTTTTAATCTTGCTGCTGAGCGTGGTGTTGTCCCTCAGGGCTGTCTCGCATTCTCTCTCCATCTGCGAGGCGAGTTCGTGGGTGACAGTGCTGAGGTAGGCCGTATTAAGAAAACCCAGGATGGTGTGCGGTTCCGCTAGTCTTGAAAGGATGTGGAGCTCATCCGTGAGGGCTTGGGTCAGAGCCGGGACCGCGGAATGGAAGCCTGCAGCCAGCCTGTCAAAGCCAGTCTCACCACCTGGGCTTGAGCTCAGGGCAAAGAGAAGAAGATCCAGCACAGACTGACCTCTCAGACGCTGGAGAATACAAATCAAAATGAAATATATTACTGGAAAACCATTGGTTTACTACTGCATCAAACTAGCACAGCAAGTTCACAATGTCGATATGGACTTTAAAAAACAACTACAGCGTTCATGACTAAAATGTGACAGAAAAAAACACTGCAGAATGCAGAAAACTATTCTACTATTTGAACACACCTGGTAATGTGTGAGCACCTCAGACTCAGGGTAAAGAAAGAACAGCTGCTGCAGACAGTGGACCCGATCAGGGATGGAAAAAGCTGAAATAGACGCTGATCCAGGATGCTCTGGGATGCGGGGAGACAGCCGGTCCAGCAGGTGGCGCCGCAGCTGGAGACGCACATCATCCCAGACCTCTTGGATCTTAAGGAAGGACAAAAATAAACCGATAATCAACAACACTAACACGTCAAGAGGGTGCTGGATAATAATCTTAAAAGTGCCATTGTTCAACTACACCTTTATCTTATCTTACACTCAACTGCTGAATTACACACAAGATTAAAGGATAGGCTCACATTTACAAGTCAGTTTTAGCCTAATTTTGTCCATATTGGCCACAGAGAGATCCTTGTTTGTGCAGTTACAGTGTAAGTGAGTTTGGACAAAGTTCACGATCAACAGTCTGTGCAAACAAGACAAAAGACTATAACTTTCAAAGCTACCGACTTGCTTTCACTACCTCAGATTACTTAAGCCCCATAAAGCTTTAGCTGAACTTTTAAAAGCAAGGACTCTGTATCATAACCCCCATAACCTACACTGAAATGACTTTAGAAGGGGAGCTGTTTGCGGCCAGTTTGCAGGAGAGACACACTTTGAATGACCAGTAATGCTTTCAATGTACATATGAGCACATGAGTATTTGAAAAAAGTAGCCCACCAACTTATGCATTCACAATCATCCAGTACATTACCTCCAATGAAGCATCATCTCTGACTGTATGTACCAAGTGGATGGAGGAGGCAGTCGGTTGAGGATGAAGAGAGGAGGAAGAGGATGGGGTACAGGGAAAGCAGACACCACACTGGGCAGAGAGATTCAGCAGCAGTTGAAGTGTCACTTCCTCTTTCCCCTCGTCTTCAGACCTCAGGTACTGTTGCTGAGTGGAACAGAGGGGGAACAGGGATGTTAGGATCACTGGATTTCATGAGCAACATCATAGCAATGCAGAACGGATCCTACAATTCTGAATATGTATCATCCATTTGCTCAGTTCAGGGCTGTCTTCCTGCATCTGGAGGTCTTGTTATTAAGCAGGGTTGCAGATCAATAGATAGCTAAATGTTAATAATAGAGTGTCTGTGCAATCAATTGGAAAATTGAGGATCAGATTGATAAAGTCATTAAGATTGACATAGCTCCCATCAGTTATCATTCTCTTAGATTTCTCATTAAAAAAACAGTTGTATTATCTGAAGTATTTGAAATAAACAGGACTAATATCATCATCCGTATCATCGTCAGTCAGTGTCATCATCCCCCAGGTGTATTACCAAAGCTCTGAAGAACTCCATGAGCTCTTGATGTCCTGTGGTAACCGGTTTGAAACTGTTGTGCACTCTGAGGTTGAACCACTGCAGGCACTCCGAGGGGCTCGGGGGACGCTCCCCTGCCCGGGAGTCACTCATTTTGGCCTGGAGCTCCTTCAGCTGCTGTTCAATGCTGAGAAAAAGGGAGATGCGTTGTGTAAGTCTGACAGCTAAGGACTATGAAACAGCATACACGACAGCAACAAGCTTGTCACATTACCAGAATTTAAGAATGATACTTGATACTTAAAAAAAAAAAAAAAGTCTCTCGGCACACAGAACAGGATAGATGAGAAGAAGCAGAAGAGTCACTTAACACATACAAACATATCTGTTAAAATGTTAATGTCTGTGCAGCCTTGGGTTATGAATCTGATACAAATCTGTTTTTAGCATAGCTTCGGTACATTCGCTACTATTGAATGCAGATATTGTATTGTTCTAAATGGAGGCATCACAAAAGTATTTACAGGCAAATCAAATATTACCTTAGGAAAATGACTCCAAGTATTTCACAGTTTTGATGCTTTCGTATAATTCTGACAACAACGGGAAGGAGTAAGCTACACAGAAAGAAGACATCTTAAACCAAATTTAGTTTCGTCATCATGGTATTTCTTGTCAAAAAAAAAATTGGCCTTGTTTACCGTGTGACTAGAGCCAAACTGATACTTTACTTTTGGGGCCGCTGCTGATACTGATATTACAATGTTAAATAAAATCACATACATACTTACGTGTAAAGAATATATACACAAACGTGTTTTTTTTTTTTTTTTTGCAAATACGAATGTGGCTATCAAAAACTTGTGACAAAAATACGTACATAATGGAGGCAGGATATTTTACAGTTAAACAATAAATGTTACTGCCCAAAATGACCTCAACAGCAGACTTTACTGGGAAGTTTTCATATCGGCACAAATCAGACAACATATACAGCATATCAATGTATATATACATATATATATATATATATATATATATATATATATATATATATATATATATATATATGTGTATGAAAGGTTTGGATTACGAAAATTGAAGCAGCATATCATGGCGTATTATTATGGGTGGCCTCCTCTAGTGACTGTAGTAATTACTACAGCTGCGAAACAGGGAATAGAAAAGAAGTAGTATAAAGAGTGAAATGTTCTTTCCAGGTTACGTAGTCAACATAAGTCTGTTCTTTATTTTAACTGAATCCAAAGCACAATGTTTTCCTAAACCTAACCAAGGTGTTTTCTTGCCTAAACTGCGACTGTAAGATGAAGGTTCAGTACGTGTTTGCAATACCGGTGATATAAATGTAGCTTTGGAAACACTGACGATTTAGCTATTCAGTTGTTGAGGTACGAGGATGTGTTGAATATCTCTATATGCTATGTTTACCAGCACACAGCTGCTCCTGTACCCAGAAGTGATTGGACAAATCATTTGACTGTCAATATCTGCTGGGACAGTGTCTTCATTTTAAAAAGGAAGACACTTGAGAGATTAAGTACAGCCCCGGTCACACAAACATGCCCAAATGAAGACACCGCTGCGGCATGAGGAACACTGAGCACAATACAGCCACACAAACACATACACACCAAGTTGCAGATACACATGCGCCTGCACACCACATCACACTTGGCTCTCCCTCACTCTCATTCAGTGTCCGTACCGTGAGAAGACAGATACAGAAGCATCAACAGTAATGAACAAAGACATCGATATATCAGTGTGTGAGTGTGTGCTAAGCATCTGGTGTGAAGTGGCGTTACAGGCATCAGCAGACATCTGAGACACACGCTTCTTGCCGTCTCATGTCTTACTCTCCCCCCCCCCCGACACACACTCACACACACACACACACACACACACACACACACACACACACACACACACACACACACACACACACAGCTCTTCTGATTTTTTACCCGACTGCATCAGCGATCAGTTTTCCCTTTAATATGACAGATTAGAAATGACATCTTTGGGCTCGACATGTTTAGTCATTTCCATGCAAATCAATGCATATATATTTGTCCATGTAAGGCAGTGTGTAACTATGTGTGTGTGTGTGTGTGTGTGTGTGTGTGTGTGTGTCTGTGTCTGTGTCTGTGTGTCTGTGTGTGGCCTGGGTACCTGCATAATTAAACATGTTATGGTGTTGAGAATGCTGCTACTGTGTTCCTGTGTGTTCCTTTGTCTGAACGTGTGTGTGGTAGTGCATACAGCAAAAGATCATCAGACATTCGATTAATCACTGTTCAATCAACAAAAGTCAACTAAGAAAAGAAAATGTATGAATGACAGATCTGATAATTATCATGGTCTAAAGTATATTTTGCATTTTAAATATCGAACCCTGTTATTATGACCACAACACCTTTGACTGTTTTTACAGTTCTTAGAAAAAAAAGGGCAATTTGATACATGACTCAGGTTGTCAGGACATTAAACATTTTTTCAATCTACACAATTAAACAAATCTTCAATTAAATAATCAGTCAATTATGGGAATTAGTTGCAGACTAGGTGTGAGTGTGTCTCTGTGTTAGCATACATGACACAGAGCCAAGCTGCCATTTCCCCATCAGACAGCTCATCCCCTATCGCAGGTCTATAAACTGCCTCCTGCCTGCTCCTGGGCCATGAACGCATCCAGATGTCTTACAATGGCAACACATTAAATAACCGTTCAATCTGACACACTTTGGTTTCAGAGGGGAAAAACGCGAGGGGATAAAATGTTATAGTCTGTTACAAAGCGCTATCCTCTAGGTTGAACACTATCATTCTCCCTCTCTTTAACTATCTCTTCCTCTCTTCTGCTACCTTCTTTAGGCAGGCCAGATGATGCATCTCACTTTATTCTCTTGACACCAACTTGCTGACTGACACAAACCTTGATTATGAAGCGGGTGCGTTTTTGTGTGTTCGGAGTGATTTGATGCCAGGCGGTATTTGTTACACAGAACTATCAAACCCCTCATTAAAGGCAGCCTTTATCATGTTTTCATTTTTTTTTGTTCGCCTTCCTCCTGTGTGTATGTCTGTGTTTCTGTATATCAGAGGCTGAACACTGTATAGGAAAGACATTGCCTCAACGTGTGACGGACTGTGTGAGTGCAGAAACTCTTAACTATGCTTGCCCAAAGCTCACTAGCTGTAAAACACAGCTTCAGCAAGGTCAAAACAAAACCAGCGTGGCTCAGGGTTGCTGAAGGCACTGTGTGTAAAATTAATAGACACCACTTTAAACAACACAAAGGAGTGTTCAGATGCTGGTTTGTTTGTGCGACCTCTGACTTTCTGCTTTCTCTAAGGAGAATGTAGCAATGACTTTTGGAGATAATCTAGTTCTGGATACTTAAAATAACAACACCCTCACTTTCATTTTTTTTAAAGTCACTCAGGGTAGGCAAAATGTAAAAAGAAGAAACATACATTTAAGAACAAATGCAGAACACAGACACTTTCTCAATCAAATTTCTTTGTATAGATTTCAGTCGTATGCCATGTCGTGCAATGAAAACCCGGCTGTAGTTGAAACGGCAGCACAGAGCCCTGTATGTGTGTTTATAGTACGTCATAAACATGGATGTTCGTTCTGGGCTCAACCCCAGGACTTCACACAGACAGCAGGTTTCAAATGGGCTTCCATCTGTAGCTCACTTTTCACCCACTCTCAGAAGTTCATTAAAAGCAGAGAACGGAAGTAGACTACACTGCGGATATGAACCAAGGTTATTATAGGGAGCTAAAACCAAACTAAAAAACTCAAATGAGTGTGAAAAAAAATAAGTTAACTGAAATAAACATAAAAAAAAAACTGGAAAAAGCGAAAACTGAAATATACAAGAAACTTCTTTAGTTAAAGTTTCTGTCAATTTTCTGTTCCACTAACAATTTCCCAAATCTTGCTCCTGACAGATAATATCATTTAAAAGAAGTAAAACAGATACTGAAATTCATAAAAACTACACTATACTGACACCAGGTATTCTGAAACTGAGCTGGAACAAGCAAACCCACTCTGGAAACTAACTGAAACTTACTGAATTTGATCACTGATGTATTTGTCAAACTCTTTGCAAAACTCCTTCTGTCTTCTGTTTTTTTCCATCTGAAGAGAATGCATTGATTACATTGAAAAGTTTTTGACTTTTGTGGCAGACTGCGACACAGACACTTAGCATAAAGATGAACTGGTTCATTAGTTGATGAATGTGATACAGCTCGGTTTATATACTATTTCTAATGGAAAGGTTTGACAGCATTTTTAGCTAACATTGGTAGCATGGTAGCTGTGATACATTCAAAGCCTGTGCATAATGTGGTTTATATGTCTCTATATGTCTTTATATGACACCTGGCAGGCCAACCTCTTCAGTTGCATGTTGCCAAGCGTCCTTTGTCCTGTTTATGTTTCGCTGCTGCTCTATGCGTATATAAAGAAAAATAAGAAAACTAGCTTAGCTCCTGCATTAGGCGTGTTGTTTCTGTCAAGCCTTAAAGAAATGAGTAGAACACGAGTGGTCTTCCTGTAGTAACGGACACAAAACAAAGCATAACATGATTTGAACTGTGGATTTTTGCTTATTACTTTGATAACAGAATTGAGTTAGGATTTACCTTTCTATACGACATCCGCATTGATAGCCTTGCACTCTGTGTGGTGAGCAGTCTTCGAGGATCAGTTTTGCCTCATGTGGACACGACAGAAAGAGATTGCCAACTTGAAACCCATACGAAGCCAAAGACAAGGGCAGGTAGGAGAAGGACTTTTGGGCTACAAACTCTTTCTCTAGTTCCACTCCTCATCATCTGACTCTTGCCTTCCCTCAACAAAACAATGTACCGTAATGGCTACAGCTACAGCACTTGCCTCCTCGGATACATCCAAGCCTCGCCTGCACAGTCTCTCTCTCTATATATATATTTCCACCTCCTACTTTTCTCTCTCCTCCAAACTCTTACTTTCCTAATTTTCTTTTCTTTACTCTCGCCTTTCAATTACCCCTCCTTAGGGCCTTGTGCTGTAAGTTATAAAGTCAATGTGGATGGTCTGTGTCAAGAAGTCCATCCAGCTCTCTACAATGTTGCGACCTTTTGCCCGCCGGTGTAAAAGCTACCTGCAGCCTAATCAACTTGGCAGGATTAGCTCCGAATCTGATGACTTCCACTGCCAGCAGCTCAGACGCCGCGGAAAGAGACAGAAAGAGAATGAGAGAAGAGGAAGGCAGAAATGGGTGGAAAACAGAGGAGTCACAGAAAATAAAACCATTCGACTTTCGAGTAAGGACGACAATGGACAAACCGGTAATGGCAAAAACGCCAGAGCCGAACTCAACAAAAGACCTGGAGAATGAGAAAAGAGGAAGAGGAAACTGGGAGGAAAGGATTCTTTAGGCCTCTTGACAAATATGTCAATCATCTTACCCTAACTGACACACAAGCATACACATACACACACACTTACACCCTCACTGCTGAAGTGAAATCTAATTGTTTTTCAGAGCGGTCTAGTTTGACAGTCGACACCACAACCGTGCCCCCCCAACCTTCACCACCACTGAAAGAGAAAGGGAACAACCGGAGGTCTTTTATTAGATATGATGGCACATTTCACAGCTCCCTGACTTACAGAAACCCAATCCCGCGATTAGTCAGCGCTTTGACGTTATCTTAAGTTCCTTGTCAGAATTAATTTAGTGTGGGTGGGCTGCTGTGGGGCTGTCTGTCTGTCGCGCTCCGCTCCCCTCCGCTCAGCTCGCCTACAGGAGGTGGGGGGTTGGAGGCAACGGGGGCAGGAAGATCCTTTTCAAATAAGCTCCAGCTCCAGTCAGTGCCAAACCAGCCGCCTGAGAACCAAATATCTCCTCCATCAAAGGGCCCCATTCTGCGAGGGGGAAAGGAGTGAATGGGTTTGAATGAACCGGCTGAAAACAGATCCCGTCCTGGCCCAGCCTGTCGCCCACTTAGTGCCCTCAGCCCCCCGAGCCCCCGGGCCCAGCCAATGATACCAGAGAACCGATACAGCTGATATACTAACTTAACACACGTGTCACGCACAGCTAAACACAAAATCAACTACATACTGCCAGGACTACAGATCAGTATTTCTGTTCACTGAAAAGGAACCTTGCACGATACTTTAACTGTGGCAGGCTTTCAACGCTGGCTGCTTGTACACGTACGCAGAGTCCCGATTATCAGGAGCACTCACACAGAATCAAATTTAAAAAGTATTGATATTGTATCCTGATCAAGATTGGCAGGCGACTAGTGAGAGCCATTTGCCTTGCCAGTGTGAAACCAGAGGCCTGTCTGCACTCTCCGGGCCCGCGCTGACACTTCATTAGAGGTCTTTTCCTGGTGGCCCACCGCTGCCCGGCTCCACTCCCCGCCCAACTCTGTGCCGCACCACTGTCCCAACTGATGAAAACTGATGGATTGCAGCATTTCAATTTGGGGGAGCCGGCTCTGTTGTCAGCCTATCTTAATCTCTTGCAATTAGGGAGCAGCTCTTAGGCAAATCTCTGACATCTGAGAACTGGGAGCAGGCCAGTCACTCTGACCCATAAACAGGTTGAAGTCCTTCACGGGGTGTGGGCAGCCCTGTCTATTCCATCTCTCGGTTTCCTTTTCCTCTCCTCCACTTCCGTAATTTGTCCCGGACACTGATAAGTCAATTAGGCAGCAGGTGAGTGAGCTGCGCATGTGTGTGTGTGTGTGTGTGTGTGGTGGGGGGGTGTACATGCATGTCTGCAGCCCACCCTGGTTGAAGAGAAAGACAGGCCTTGCAAAATTGTGTTTGCCTAGATGTGTCCCGGCAGTAAAAGGGCTGTCCTGGAGTAGTCTGGGAGGAAGTTGGCTGCAGCCAGACAGACACTGACCAGTGGTCCCCCACGGCGAGAGGAGGATTGCCTTATTTTTAGCCCCATTCTCCATTATCTGGACGCTTTGTTCTCATAATGGTTATCCCTCTCCCATCTGCAGGAACACAAAATAACCCTTTAATGCTTAGAAAGCAGAAAAATGGCCCGGCCTTCAGTAATAAGCCTTGAATTACCTACCCAAGGGTTTTCGTTTCAAGATGTGGAATCTTCAATTATTATGTTCCCATTTAGAAGGAGGAAGGAAAGAAAGAGAGAGAAGAGGAGGGAGACACAGGGAGAGAGAGTGACGAAGGGATGAGTCCCAGACACTAATGGTGCCAGAGTGAGGCTTTGTTCACTTGCTACATTTAGCCTGTCCTTCATCATCTGCCCTCAGCCTCACAACGCCAAAAACGATAAAAGACCTGAAATATAGATTTCTCTTTTTCTTCTCTCCCCCTTATGTCTCTCTCTTTATCAATCTATTTGTGCTCTCCAACTATCCCTGTCTACCATCATTGACAGACATCTATATTCCAGTCCTCAGTTACACTGCTCTAGAGAAAAAAAAAAACAACCTTGCTGCACTACACTTTCTTCCAAAACACACAATGAGATGATTGATCTAGTAATTAATGAGTCTGAACCGGCGAGAAAGATTCGTTTCACAGTGTATGTTATCAAATGACCCTAGATGTTACGACATTGTAAGATTAGTCTTAAAGTTTGATAAAGGCTTCTTTATGAATCTCAATTCAGTTATTTCAAATCAGCTCGACAATGAGAAGAGTGCAGCCACGAACAATGTGATGTCAGTGGAAGCCCTCACCAGCGTTAAATAGATCCAATTCAATAGACACACGGTGAGACTACGGACACCTGCTCAGATTTCTCCCTGTGCGTTACCTAATGTTCTAACCCAAGGCTTGCATGCTTCAGTGTATTGGCTATAAACTCTATACAACACTGAAGCGTGGAGAGCTTTTTTGTGCATCTCAGACTGCACAGTGAAAGGACCATCATTTCCAGCTCACTTTTTTTTCTTCCTACCCTGCATATGTGCCTGAATTGTACAAGCAGGCCGTGGATGCTGACTTTTGCTTTAGTGTCGTAGTCGGCTGTAATACCACTTTGTATTTAACTAACAGATTTAAGACACAAGAGCACACGGCTACGTTAATGATCTTTCCTTTCATTCCTCCACGCTACTGCCACAGTAATACTTCACCTGTCTTTGTGCCGCATATCAAAGTAATGCTCCGTTAGACATCTGTGCAAAGAGCCCAGAATCTTTTTTTTCCTGCAGAAAAAACCTGATTTTGGATAGTTCAACCAGGGATTTCACTCAGTTAAACTGACAGCAGAAAACCTTTTGCTTTCACTTATCATTCTGAAGTACTGATTGCACAGTGTAATGGCTTTAGAAAAATGACACCATACGCGTGCAAACTGGTTCCCTATAAATCCCTACAGGTTGCGTAGGGCAGAGAGGAACCATGCCTGCCTTTGTGCAATCAGTACCAGAAAGGTTTTGTTTTCCTGGTCACCATCCCCTTGGCTATGGTGTCACAACTGTGGAAAATCTCCAATGCAAAAGAAAAAGAAGCCCGCTGATGGAGGAGGCAAAGAAGGTGAAGGATGAGAGAAAACCAAGGGTGAACAGACAATAATCAGAGAGCACTGGTGTTGTGTCATTATGTATGTTCCCCCCTTACTAACAGGACTCGTTTTGAAAAAACTGCATTTTATCTGCTAGATCATTAAGTAACAAAAGCTGCCCACTTATTAATGCAAGCGGTTGTTATGTTCTGCCTTTTCATATCACTAAGACAGGGGTTTTTTTTTGGTCGTGGTTGTTTTTCGCTTCAGACAGTAACCGGACTGCTGGCAGTGCCCGTGTTACTGAATTTGTCTTTGCAACAGCAGTGCCTACAGTAATACCACAGGGGAACACTGGAAGGGGGGGAAAGTTGAAAAGTTGTCAATTTGCGCTTGAGGTATTTATGCAGTTTCAGATTTGTTGATTGGACGTTCATTCAGGAGATCCATACTGAACTTTGTGGAATGATCAGGAGAGACATACAGTAGCAGAGAGATAGAGAGTGAGTGTGTGTGTGTGTGTGTGTGTGAGAGAGAGAGAGAGAGTAAAGTAAAGTAAAGTAAAGAGTAAAGTAAAACAGGCAAACAAAAATATTGATTTAGCCTTTCAGCTTTTAATCATGATTTTTTATTTCTACCTCTGGAACACTGCTGGCATTGCTGTCAGTGTAAACAATATTACTAGAGTTTTTTTTTTACGCCTGTCAGTCACACAGGCTGCTCCTCTCTTTAAAATTATCCTGCGAGTGTCTGCACACAGTCAGCATAAACAAAAATCAGAGCTTGTTTTCCCACCTAAGAATAAGCCTTTTCTTCCTCCTTAATCTTTGTACAGTATGAACAACAACTTCAGCAGAAGTGAACATTTTATGAGATGCAATGTAATCCATCAAAGTAAACACCACGCTTTAATTAGGTTTTGTCAAAGTTACTGTTTAACATTCATTTCATTGTTCCAGTGTTGTGCTCTCGCACTAAACTGTGCATTATGCTGCGCTCTGCGCTCTGTCATTCACCTGAGAGCCACAGAAAGTAATGGAGAGCCTCGTCAAGAAATAATCCCTCAAAAACAGACTGCTTTAAAAACTTTACTGTGTCGTCTTATTCCTGTCAGCTGGGACTGCACTTAATTTCAATCTGGCTTCATCGTGAAGTTGAAATTCTAAAAGTGATGGAAAAGCAGGTAAAAGTAGTTGGGGAACGTTTAAAAATTCAAAGAAACAGGCAAATAAAGTTTGTGCTTTTGCTACTCCGACTCCGGGTGAGAATCACAAAGTGTCACACAATTTGATGCAATTCGTGATATGCTGAGTTGTCTTTGAGGGAAGAAGCATTAGAAGTGTTGGCCAGAAATGAAGGTATCATGGGGACTAGGAATAAGGTGGATTGTAAGACAAACATCTAACAATACATCAAAGCGAGGTACAGGAATTACATGTTGATTCAGTGCATCATGTCAGTCTCACAGAATTTGGCATACACAGATATAAAACAATGTATCTAATTACATAATCATATTAGTGCCTCTTCATCACATACTGACGGCAACCTGTCTGTGTAAAATAGCAATTAACTGGCAAATTCTGATATGCCAGAAGGCAAAAGAGACCTGGAGTCAAGAAATTTAAAGGACAGATGCAACTACCATACCCTTTACTCTGACTGACCTGTTGGCATTGAGATTAAGTTTCTCCTCTGTGTCTTTGAGGAACTGGTCAAAGTCCATCTCACTGGCAAGCCCAGGAACCATCAGCTCCACAAAGGCATGGTCATCAGGAAAATCCCCCGGCCACTCCATACCGCCCTGCATGAACAAGGAAATCAGACAGAGAACGAGAGAGAGGGGGGCCTTAGCGTGTAACATCAGCAACACTACGTGTGACACGTACAGTACCAGTTCATAAAACCAAATAATGAGAAAGACAGCACTGGTGTCAGGATTAAATCAACAATTTAGGTTGACACCAAATAACAGAGATCTGGAGTGTTGTGTTATCACAGCTGTCTGTCAAGAAGCTGAACACACGCGCACACACACACACACACACACACACACACACACACACACACTCACTCACTCACTCACTCACACTCACAGTCATGTGTCCATAATAATTTGAAATTTCCTCAAACAGGAGTCTTATTAGGAACCACAAATCAATTGCACCCGAAACACCTGAAAAACAGGAAGCTTATCATCAACGAAAACTGTTTCCTCCAGTTCCCCTCCTCTTTGCTCAGAAAGTCATTTGAAGAAGGAGGACCTCCCCTGATCAAAATGCATTGCCTCAGCCTCCTAACCACTTCCACCTACTGACACTACAGTGAGTTAACACTGCAC
>CAEMYA010000002.1:5109435-5129773 GCA_903131615.1 Diplodus sargus | reverse complement strand
AAAAAAAAAAAAAAAAAAAAAGAGCGAGACCAAATAAATAAACAATGAGGTGAGATGCTCTTCAGTCAAGGCTTTAAATAAACAACTCATCTCCTCACGTATGTGGCAGAACAGAGGGGCCGCCCCCCCCTCCAACCCCGTGGTGCTTAACGCTCATGCTAACAGCCAATCCCACGCCGGTGCTGCGTTGCTGGGTCTCATATCAACATTGTCATCAACGCGAGTCAAGTGGAAGGTAATGGAGAGTGTCTGTGTCAATTTGGCTTTCTCACACTCCCCCTCTCGCCCCTTTCCTCGTCATCTGCTCTGATTTTAATAATCCCTGTCAAACTCCAAGCAGCTCCCCGCACTGCGCTCCGCTTCTTCGCGGCTGCATACAGTCTATGCCACTCTCCCTGACAGGGCAGACAGGAAGCTCAACATTCATTTAGCCTGCACAAAGGGAGGCCTGTCCAGCTGGACAAATATTATTTTCCTCCGCTGACAGCCTCACCAGTTAAGCTTGTCCTTTATTATTTTCTCCCTCTCTTCTTCTCCCTTACTGTTTCCCCTCATCATCACGCTCCCTCTGCGCCACTGTCTGAGAAGGGGTCTATACGCTGAAAGAGGAGAAGATTCTAAATCCATGGATTAGGAACTGAACATTGTAATTATATGAGCCAGACAGTGTGTGAGCATTTTGAATAGTGTCTGTTTATATATATATATATATATATAGATATATATAAATAATGTCTTCAACGCCATACTTCTCTTTATGTGTATGATGGGGGGACAAACAGATGGACAGAAGGTCTGAATGTGTACACTGTTTGTCTGCTGGGTGTCTACCTCCTGGTCTGCCAACGTATCATCTGTTATCTTAAGCATGAGTGTGTACATGTAAGTGTGAGTGTGTCAGGATTCTCCAAGCAGCACACGGGGCCTCATTAGTACTAGACTTTAAATCATCTGGTCTCCATTGTCTTGTCATTAGCTCTTTACAAAGCAGATGTTGGAGGAGCCCCTGTGTGTTTCACTGTGTTGCAGCAGGGACAAGTGGGCCAGGCGCTGAGACGCTGCCTGCCTGAGACACCGACTCCACAGCTATTAAAACAGGGGAAGGAACACAGTCACTCTCTCTCACTCTCTCTCTCTCACACACACACACACACACACACACACACACACACACACACACACACACACACACACCACTGTCCTATCTCTCTTGCTGCTGCCTGTCTACCCCAGCTAGGCTAACACACAGGCCCATTTACAGTAATGAGTTTGTCCTGAAATATTTAGCAGCGCGTCCCCCAGGCCGCCGCTTTAAAGCCACTTAGAGCATGTCAAGTTAAAGTCAACATTATTTTAAAGGGTGTACCTAACAGTCGGCTGTAAAGGGAACATAATAAATTAAATAGGTGCATATTCTCAGATCACAACGCTGCTAAGAACTGTCTCATGCATGCCCAGGGGGAGCATGGCTTCACCATGCAAACATGTGGTCCTGCTGCACTGTGCTGCCTTTGACTGATTTTCCTGTCCTGCCTGCTCAGTGACGGGCTCGAGTGTCATCAGGTCTGATGTTGTGACGTTTCTGCTCAATTTAGGAGGCACTAACTTTGTTAAAACATATTGGTCACTTCTTTTCTTTACCACAGGGAAATATGTGGACATAATGTCTTCTTAAAATATGTTGTTTAGGAGTGTTCAGAAATTGCGGCGCAACAACTTGGCATCATCATAACAAAAAGCCTATGTGATTAGCCTACACTGAGGGAATGAATAATATATGACTTAATCCTGATATCACTTGCTATTGCTGTTGAGTGGAATTATCATCATCTTTCAACAGTATTAAAGTGGCCTGAGCAATTACAAAAGTTGAAACACAAGACAATATTGTCATACAACAACCCCATAAAAAAACAAAGGTTGCATGGTTGTACTTGATATCAGCACAGGCAATGAAAATCCATCGAGAACAAAGAAAATAAATGAACGCATCATAAGTTGTTAATAAGGCTGCAACATTATTAATAGCTGCATGATATGTGATCAATCTTTTAGTGAGTGAAATGTCAGATAACAGTGAAAAATACTCATCTGAATTTACAGGGTTAGGGGGGGTGAGTGAAGGGGTGATTTGAAGGGGTGATTTCACTTAGGGGGTGAGTGAAATCGTCTGACCTCTTGTTTTTTGGCCAAGAAATGGTCTTAAACCCAAATGGTTTTCAATTTACAATCATACAACAGAAGACAGCGACAAATCATCCCATCTGAGAAGCTGGAGCCGCATCATTTTCTTTTTCACATCATTTGACATTAGTGAGATCAAACAATGTATAAAGGTCTGTGTGTGCCATCACTCCAATGCAATACTGCCAAAATGTGGTGAAAGTCCAAGTAGAGTAAAGTGTTTAAAGGAAGGATACAAGTATACCTCAAAAAAATATCTTCAATCTGCGTAAAGTTAGTTTACAAAGGCTTACACCAAAAAGAAGCTATGAAGTAGTCTAGTAAATCAAATTGTCTAGTAAATCATGTTGTCAGCGAACTCTGTTGAGAGCACCTGCAAGTTTTTATAAAAATATCTGTATTTTCTGCCAATGTATCTCTAACTGAACTGCAACAAAAAAACGATATGATATTGTCATGTCTAAAAAGAAAACCACAGAGTTTGCAGATGTGTAGCCATGTGACATTACTGAGTGAGACACAGCAAGAACTGCTCAATCAGATGTTTCAGTCTCACAATAGTATAGTATAATAATAATAATAACCATAATAATAATATTAATAATAATAATGATGATGATGATGATGATGATGATGATGATAGTAACAACAATAAAAACATTATGTAAAGACATGTTTTGTCCAACCATATGCGAATAAGTAATGGACGAAAGAGCCCGGTAATCAATTTGAGAGGCTGCAAATATTTTGTATTTTTGTAATACTTAACACTTCTGTACTAGTGCTTGATAATATCACTCATTTTCTCATAGCCTTTTCCGGTGTATTCTGATGTTAAGCATACAATATATATGAGCAACACCTGAAGGGGGGGGGCGGGAGTACCTTGGACAGTGCATGCAGAGCTGTGTTGACCTGCTAGTTCACAGCAGCCAGTACTACTTTAGCAAAGCATCACTACAGCACAGCACTGATACCGACACGTCCATCTTTTTACAACAACTGCTGGCTTCACATGGCGCCTACGTCACATAAAGATATAACCTACCTTTTACACGCTCCTTTATATTCTCCTTTTCTCTCGATTCTATGTTAGTCCATTACAGGTCGGGAAAACATGACCAGCATCATTTGCCGTCACTTATTGCTGACATTTGTCTGCGGAAGCCTCTTACAACTGCAATAACACGGTAAAGACAGTTCAACGTATAATATTGCAGCATTCACACTAATGATGTGACTGTGATTGGAAGCTTATCTCTCGTTGTCACTGAACGTTACTGAAAATTGCGTTTTTGACAAATAGTTTTGTCATTAGCCGTGCGGTTTAACATGCAGCCTCGCTGTTAGAATGACAACATTGTTATCGATCGATCAAATGATCCCGTTAATCAATCGGTGCTCTACGATATCAAGTTATTTTGGTTATTTCCGGGGACAGAAAGCGTCCGTGACAACAACCCGGAAGTAGCTCCATGAAAACGTCCGCTTCCTGGGAGAGTCCAACTGACGACGAGAACCAAAGGGGGGGAACTGACTTATAGTGACAAATATATACGTTGAGTTCTAATAGTAGAAAGCACTTGACATGACAGATTTTCCTAACACACAGTAATGTCTTTTTTTAAAAAAAAGACTAGTCGTTTTAATATTGCTAATATGTAATGGAGATATTACTATATTACCGACTTCCCCTCCGCGGTATAGTTAGCTACGCCGTGAGGTTGTCAACACATGGCAGTTGGGTGGTGAACTCACGAGAGGATCTACAACTATCATCCGTTTACTCACGCTACTTAGAAAAGTCGACATGTGTGTCTGTTTGCGAACTGTGGTAGCATAGCGTTAGAGCAAGTCGCTGAACATTGTTTAAAAAAATCACTGCTCACGTTGTTACATGCCGTTGTCAGGGTCAGAGTTTTGGCGCGCCCGTACGTAACTGGGGAAACAGTCATCATCGGTGGTATGAGACAGGTACGAACTGTTTTTTAAGACAAGTGCATATAGATACTGAACTGTGAACTTGTGAAGGACGTAGACGTGATGAACGAACATGAACGCAGATTATTGGTGATCTCGTCAACTCCGAGAGTGCAAGTGCAAACAGAAGGTTTTTATTATTCCCCCAAACAACCAAATAAGATGCTGTGTGATTCAGGCAATACAAACGCCCAACCCCTAAACAAGTAATCCTAGTATTGTGGTCAATCAAGACTTACAGGACTGTTTTCCAAGGCGGATCTAATGTGTGTGTGTACTTTAGATAGAATTGACATTTTACAGACGTCATTCTTCAATTTCCTCATCAGGATGGCGAGCAGCACCCATGTTTTCCAGATCTCCGGGATCAAGAACCGTGAGAAGAAGAGAGTCTTGGTTCAGGGAATCCAGCAGCTGGGTGGAAAATACATAGGTGGCTCAGTGAGTAGAGATCCTTCAAGATGCACCTCACCCAAGGCTATTAACCATTATGACAGATAGGTCTCCATCTAATGATTGGTCAGTCCATGACATGTCAAATAAACTTTCAGTGACCTATCAATGGCAGCTGCTTCATTTCATTGTATTGCCAAGTGTGCAAGACAATGGGGCTGAACTGTGTTCGGGAAACATTGCGGTACGTTTTTGTTTACTTTGTGTGTCTTAAAAAACACACAGAAAACATTGCCTCTGGCTGTCAGCAGTTCCTGTTTCTGTCAGCTCCTGTCAGTTAGAGGTCTTCACACTATGTGCTTGATACTGGAGTTGAAGTACTGGAATTACTGTTATCAGTTTTTTCTAATTCTTAAAATTGTTTCTATATTTTCTTTTTAACCCTGTCATGTTGTGGTTTCTTTCTTGTGACAAATGTACTTATTGTAAGCCACTTTGGACAAAAGCGTCTGCTAAATGCAGTAAATGTAAATTACAGAGTAAACGTTCGGAAAGAATAGTCTACCGTACTAGTTGAAGGGCATTCCTCCCTACAATGCAGCACTTGGAGACTACTGTACTTTTCTGTTGTAGAGTCATGGGACAATATTGAAATTTCATGTCACCATTACCCTGGCCAAAATAAACTTGATTCATGACATTATCCAGATAATAACAGTAATTGTTAAGAAACAAATATTTGTATTGCATCACAGAGAGGACACAAACAAACTGTTAGCTGAAAAGACCTGGATGGTGGCCCCAAAAGTCGGGAATATGATTGGTGACACACCTTTTTGAGATTGGAACGACTTCAATGATATCAGCTTCCCTGTGTTGCAGTCACACAGTTATCCTGATAATGGAAATTCACCACGATGATAACATTGTATAATCCCTAGTAGATAAAGTCTTAAATTGCAGTTTTGATTTATTGTGTTATCAAGTTAATGACCTCAATTAAACTGTAAAGACATCTAAGTGTTTATTTTGCACAGTCTTAAGAGTTTTGCCTCTCATAACAAATAACAGAGGAGCACAATTATTTTTCCATGAGAATTAGTTGAATGATCTGATTTTGATTATAACCATTTTATTTTTTTGTTTATAATATATGATAAAAATTGTATTGTTGTATGCCATCCGTTATCATTTGTCACTTGTATAAACACTGATGCTGTTATCATCTTTTTCGCGCAGGTCTATCAGCACAGCAGTACCCATCTCATAATCCCTCAGGTTTTGTCCAGCGAGAAGTTTTTGGCAGCCTGTGCTGCAGGTCAGTCACCATTATTAGTGTACTGATGATGATGAATGTCAGAAAATAATTCTTCACTTCACAGTCCCAAGAATGACAAAAGACCATTGTTCTCTCTTTCATTTGAACAGGAAAGTGGGTTGTGACTCCAGACTATGTGTTGGACAGTGTTAAGAATGGTTCCTGGCTTGCAGAAGGACCCTATGAAATTTCCATTTCCACATATGCCACATCTGCCTTCTACCCTGTTAGGCAGTGGAGGGAGAAGGTGGCCAGCGGGAGGATAAAAGGGGCCTTCCAGGGCTGGAGGGTTCTCCTCATGGTTCAAGAGCCCACCCGCAGGGCCATGTTCAAACGGTGAGGAGTCATACAAAAATACTTCATCGCTACAAACAGCGATCCATCCCTGCGTGTATAAAATGTTGCATGATTCTAAATGAATCACACCTCAACCTTCCCCAGGCTCCTGAAAGCTGGCAGGGCCAAAGTATACCGCTGCCCTCCTCCCTCTCATGCCTCTGTTACACATGTCATGGCTAAACCCATCACAGATGACACAAAATCCCACAGTGCTCCTTGCTATCCTGTAAGCCACATTGTCCAGCACCTCTTCGGGGTAAGTCAGACTAATTTATTTAAATGATATTCATTGATTAATTATCAGCAAAGGTGGAAGAAATAGTCACATGCTTTAATTAAGTGAAACCTGATATGTAGCTCTTTATTTGTTAAACAATTGAGTTTATAATTTCTTGATTTAAATGAAAAACACGTGTTTTCACCTTCACTCCTGAAGTTTAATTGAACTGAATCATTAGTTATAAGTTTAGTTCACTGAATGAATAGTTTGTGAAAAATAAGTGTCATTCAAAATCACGAGTTGGAGAAACGTGGTTTTCACTTGACAGAAGAAAAAGGTCAAAAGCCGTGAGACAAATACTAAGTAAAAGAATAAAACTTAACTTAGAGTAAAAACCTCAACATTTGCCTCTGAGGTGTAGCTGAATAAATTGTATTGAATGTAAATACAAGTACCATGAATTTGTGCTTAAGTACAGCACTTGAGTAAATGCACGTGGCTACATTTCACCAGTATCAGGCTTCATCATGTTCATGTCTAAAATCTTAAAATCTTCAGTCAGTCCTGATGTCTTCCAAAGCTTGTATTTTGCACCTGATTGGTTACTTACTATTGCTTTAACAATTGATATTAAAGCTTTTTCAGATGCTGGATTAACAGCCTGAAAAGAATGTTTAAAGGTCTAGATATGTTTTTTCTTGGCAGAGCAATTGTGCAGATATGAAGTTCAACATGACTGATGATCATCCAGCTGAGACGAAGAACGCCAGTTTTGTTGATGTTGACTTCTCGAAGCTGGAGGGAGAGCTCAGGGAATATGTCATCAAACAGGAGGTGTGTGTGTGTGTGTGTGTGTGTGTGTGTGTGTGTGCGCGCGTGTGTGTGTGTGCGTGCGTGGGGTTTGTTGCGGAGAAGCACTGAAGCGTAGTTTTTAGACGGTCTGCATTCTGTGGGCTTGACTGACCTATTTTGACTGTGTTGTATGTATTTGACATTGTTAATGGGGTCTTTTGCTGTAGGGCCAACCGAGACTGCGCTTCCTTGAATTTCTGGGTTACCATGACCCGCACCGTCCACAGTCCCAGGTAGATATGCACACACACACAAACACACACACACACCCTTGATAAGTTCTTTTTATCTCTAAAATAACTACGTGTTTCATCAAGAGGATCGGGTCATTCAATTTCCTTTATGTCATACATTTCAATGGAAAGTGACATCTAGAGCAAGGGCGCTTCATACTCAGGTCACCAATTTAACCACCACTGTCAGCTGATCTGAGAGCTGTGATTGGCAGGCCTATTAACAATGCTCTCCACTGTCTTGTCCATACCTTACCCAAGTGATTCTCCATCAGATTGCTATTATAAGTTCTCATGTATTTCCATTCTCCGCTCTCTGAATCCAAATGCTATTTGGCAAAAACAGACAGTCAGAAATGACCCCCAGGAACCTGTGATGCCCATTCACTTCCTATTTCCATTACCCTTCTGCCCTTGCTTTTTTCTCCTCTTTCGCCCGTCCGTCTCCTTGAGTGCAGTGTTTTCTTCTTCTTTTTTTCATATACCTCTTTCATTTCATCATTGTTCTTTCATTCCTCCAGGCAACAGAAATGGACTTCAGCAATGTTGGTAGTATGATAGAGTGCGGGCTCTTCATTGAAGCCTTGGACTCAATCAGAAGCGCTCTGTTCCCTGGCCTGCTTCCACCAGTGCCGTACCTGGTCTCCCTCCTAGAATACGCACAGCAGGTAGGACCAGAATTACCGGATCGTAAATCCACCTGCTTCCTGCTGCACTAGCCTCAGCGCCTACACGAAACTTTAACATGTTTCATTACGTTTTTTTTTCCTTCTGAATGGTGGACTGTCAGTCTTTAATGCACATGCAAATTCCTATCCGAAACCATTCACAAGTCGCTATTTTTCCCTATTTTCTTCGTATTTTCCTTCTTATCATTATCTCACAGGGAAATGCCACGTCTGTCTTCCTGAGAAATTTGCAACACGTCATGTACAACCTGCTCATTACCAACCCTCCCTGGCTTTCTCCCAGCACACTGAAAAAATATTTTGCCCAAGTGCTGCAGTGTCCTCGGTGTAAGGCGGGCCTGTGGCCTTTTCTAGAGACAGCCATAAGGTATAGATAATACACATAAATATATACATATATATAATGTATACCTCGTATATATAATATACAACCTATTTTTATTTTACAATAAATGTAACCACATCCTGTAATTAGTTAGAAAATATGGGGGGAAAAAATCTCTTATATTTACTATTTGTGCATATATTCCTTCAGTTATTGCATGTCCAGTGAGGTCACGTGTCACCCGCTCCCTGGACCTGCTCTGCCAACGCTGGTACAATTTCATACCGACCTCCTGGCATTTGTCCTCAAGCTCTTCCAGGGGGAACTCCACTCTCTCACCACCTGGTAACAACCTACATTCTGCATATACAGTGTATATAGGGCATACTCTTCTTTTGTTTGTTTTAAATGCACAGTCTCCTTTCTGTTCATCAACAAACCCCGTGATTGTTCTATTTTTGGAGGGATTTTCCCAATAGAGACGAGTTCATCTGTTCCAGAAATTCTCAACAGATTGCTTTATTTTAGCTGGTGTGTGTGCTGCAGGTGTTGGCACACATTAATTTGAATTCACAACAGTCACATTTTTCAGTTGACACTTGTATTCATTTGAAAAGCCTCAAGTAACACATTTACTCGCCTGCACATACTATTGACTTCAAATCTAATTTCATTTTAATTTGTTAAATTCATGCCATTCCTTTCTTACAATCACTGATTGAATTCGCAACATTAGATGGTCTATTCTTCGTTTAGTAACCCCTGTCTTCCTCTGCCTCTCTCTGGCTCAGGGATTTTCTGCTGCCGGAGGGAACAGGAGTCTGTCACGCTTCAGCTTCGGGATCTCTGCTGTACGGAACCTTCTGGACTGTGTGGGAGCGCTCAACGCTGTTGTCCCGAGCTGTGAAGCAACTAACCCAGCTCTTGGTACAGGCTGCCATTGAGGTAAATACTGTGGGACTTATGGTGTGTTACATCACCCAACAAAACAGCAAGTTGGGTCACATTAGTAATCTAACCAGAAAAAGAAAATTAGCTACACCTTCTCTTAGCGCTTGCTAAGTCCATACTGTGATGTTGTTTATCGCTGAAGGACTACGCTGAGGGGGGTGAGAAGCAGAAGCTGCATTTGGCGGACACCCTGCTGGACCTCCTGTCTGTGTTGGTGGAGTTCTGGTGCCAGCAGCACTTAAAGCTGAACCAGAACCTGGTGGAAAAGGGCCTAAAAGACCTCGCAGAGCACTTTGCCGTTATCAGCCAAGGTAAGGATTTAAAAAAAGCAAGAATATCTCGGTTTTTGTTATGTGTGAATGTTGGCCTTGAAGTTTAAGTCTTCAAGTTTCATTTTGTCTGTGTGCGTGTGTGCTTACCACACACAAGAAGACTAATGCTGTAGAAGTCCAAATGTTTCCGGCTGGTACAAGAAATTCTGCACCTGAAAATAGAATGTACAGTGAAAAACATTATTTACTATTAATGCAGTCATAGCATCAAGTAGAATTTCTGAATGTTATTCGTACCCTTTGTCTTCTTACCAAGATACCTTACTTTCAATCAGTGAGTTGTTTTATCACTTTAGTTCGGTATCTGCAACATTTCCCCTCCGTTTTGTCCTGTAGATTTGTCTCCGGTGGTTCTGGCAGAGCTGGTTGTCAGAATTCGCTCTACCAGAATGAAGGTGGTGATGGCCGATGCCATATTCAGGAATCTTTGCTGCAGAAATGGATACACAGTTGTGGATAAACCCCTCTCTCTCAAGAAAATGGTGAGTGTGTGTTTATTTATACTTCATCACTCAGTCCCCCATCACCTACCCACAGGAAACCTCATTGCTTTCATCAGTCTTGTATTCATGAAAGTCTTTGTTGTAATTTGAGTCATGCACCTCTGACAGACAGCCATGCGCTGCTTAGTTTAGTTAAGTTTAGTTCAGTTTAGTTTATTTGGTTTAGTTTAGTTGAGTTTAGTTTAGTTTAGTTTTTTTAGTTTAGTTTTAGCTGAGAAAATCCTTTGTGACTTTGAATGTGATTTTGGCAAAATAAGAGATTGCAAGATCTGACAGTTCTGATAAAACATCACAAACACACACAGATGTTCAGCATAAGTTAACTTGGCAATGTGAAAATTGGTTTGGATTATATTACAGCTCTCTTCCACAGAGACAAAGGTGCCTGATGTGGGCGGCCCCATTATATCACATAGCAGTAGAACATCTGGCTGTCCCACACACACTCGGTCCCCAAAAGACACTCAAGCTTGGCGTGTATAGGCACTGTATGACCTTGTGTGTGTCCGTGTGACTTCTGACAGGTGCTGTCGTACCTGCCTGCTCTGGGAAGTTTGGCCCGGCGTCCCGTTCGGGCTTGCCTCAGGACTGGATGCACAAGCCAGGGGACTGCCTGCAGGTCAGTTACACCCGTGTTTGTCCATACCACTGTTGGTCTCTCAGGTACATATTCACAAGAGCCTGAAGCAGAATGTGTGACTGTGATGTTACCTCTTTATTAGGCTTTGACTGAATAGCTACCGTTATGTTGAGAGAACTTTGTGTATAAATTGGCTTTTTGTGCAATGTCGCACCCCCCGCAGTTTCTGAGTGCAACACCAATGTCGTAAATACAAATCTTAGGTCAGTTACAATTTGTCAGACCTGGGTGCTAACTACAAACCAAACTCACGATTTACAAACTGAATATCATGCTGTCGTGAAGAAGAATCGAAACTATCGGTTGAGACAGTAAACTCATTACGAAACTGTGTACTGAGGTTATAAATACAGTGAGAAGCAAGGTCATTATCTTGTAGGCTTCGATACAATCAGACTTATGATTATGATTATGAAACTGCCAACTGCTGGTCATTAGAAAGAATGCATGTTTAAGGCACATTGGCGTCCCTTTTCAGATCAAGTGGCCACTTCTTTTATACCCACTATGGTCACTGCTTTCTCTGTCGCCGCGGCTCGTTGCTTTCCAAAAAGTTGGTTCCTAGTTTGTGTGGCAGCATACGTGCTGCTGGTCAGATTTCACAGAAGCTGTGTAACAAAATCTTCCCCTGTCTGTTATCTTCTCAAATTAGCTGTGTCCCTCAGAACTATTCAACCGGCTGTCTACTCCGCCGCCATTGTCAGTTCGCCACCCATAGATTTAAAGATAAAGGCAGCATGAGGCAAAACGGGTGAAAGTGTACAGGCCCGATGAGAAATGTGAGTGAAAAGAACAAAGGAACACCTGGAGAGAGGATGAGTGTGTGTGTGTGTGTGTGTGTGGGTGGGTGTGTTGGTGGGTGGGGGTGAGGCGCAGAGATGCATGAATGGAGGGGACTGAGGGAAAGCTGGAGAGAGGCAAATGGAGGTCAGACGGAGCATGAGGAGTTGGCATGTGATGGGTCATGCCCAGGTCTGATCCTATCAGTGTGTGCTGGTTGACAGGAGGGGTGCAAAGGGAGGTTAGACCCCTCCTCTCACACACACACACACACACACACACACACAGCGCTGAGTCTGATTTGGACAGGAAGCCGACAGATAGACAGACTAGGATCTCCCATCAGGCTTTTGTGTCTTCCCTCACGACCACCAGCTCTCAGCCTTCACCCCCACCTTCTCCACCTCTCTTGATCTGCCCTCGCATACTAAATCCCTCTTTGAATTCAATCACACACACACACTCTCCATACCCCGTATCAGACATCTGCTACTCCACCAGCAGGTAGTTGGCCTGGAGAAAGCAGGAGCCACCAGGGAGCAGGTTCATGTGAAGGCTACTGGTTCATGCCCTGACCAGATCCACTCTACCCATCACTGCTCTCCTTCTACTTTCTGCTCTCACCGCAGTTGAAAGGATTTAGTTTATTTTGACATAGACGCGAGAGGAACCGGAAAAAAAACAAAACAAAACAAGGAATGCAATCTGTGCGGATGAGATAAAGAAATGCCAAAGGGCGTGTAAAATCATTTGACCCTGAAAGAAAGAGTGACATCAAGATGACAAAGCATGTGATAAATCGAGGACAGAAGCCAAAAGGAAATCTTGTTTCCTCGTGTTTCATGGTCGGATCCGCGATGTTATACGTATTCTCAGCGATGTCGACACTCTTAATCAATTAACACGTTTTATGTTGACGTGTTTCGTCTGACGCGATGCTCCATCTCCAAGCATTTTCAAGACAATCCTTTGGTTTGTTTTTGGATACCGCTTTGACTGTAAAATTTAAATATATTTTTATGTAAGAAATCAGCTATATTTGTTGTGCCTTGTACTCGGCTTTAAATAGCACAAATGTGACGGGGGCTTCACTGTGGTTTTCATCTAGACGTTTCAGTTCCGTTTCTTCCGTCTTTTCAAAGAATTCCTGGCGAGGTGTCTGGTAACATATTTATCAAAAGAGCCGGAGCAGGTCATAAAGGCTGAAAGGAGTCACGTGACCCTTTTTATCTTTCCTTTCTGGCCGTTAGAAGGCATTAGGTTGTTTTACTGTGACTTGAAGGTGCTGTATATATGAGAGATGGCGAGTGTGCTTCTTCTGCACCAACAGGCAGGCTGGCATCAGGGCACACGTCCAAGCCATACCAGGCTGACAGGCCGGCTGATTGACCGACTGTTTAGATGGCCGTTTGACTTGCCGGCTGGCTGCATGGCAGTGAGCGCTGTTAGCAGAAGGGAAGCTGTAATTAAATGAAGGTTTCCTCCTGCTGGTTTAATCAAGCTCTGTGCATTGCTTATCTTTTCAAGCCATTTGACTGTGTCATTACTTTGGCTGCGTCTCTCCTGAACAGACCTGTATACAGTGTAACAGGATTTTTTTAACAATGGAGTTGAGCTGCAACTATAAGCTGATTAATCGATTATTTTGATTGAAAGGAAATCTGCATGCCAGCTTTTTTTATATTCGTAAATCATTTAGATCATTTTTTTAAAGCAAAGGGAAGGATTTCCTGCTTTTCTTTGTCATTTTGGAATGATGGTCGGACAACAAAAGCAGTTTAAATCCTTCACTTTGGGCCCTGGGAAATTGTATAGACCAAACGATTCATTGTGAAAGATATCCGGCAGATTATCAATAATGAAAATCATTTGTTGCAGCCCTACAGTGGAGACGGATTAAACAGGATGAGTTTGTTTCATTTTTAGTAGCATCAAATGAAGTAGATAACGTAACGCGTAGCTTTTTCTCATCGTGGCATCCGACATTGCACTTCCCCATCACTTCCATTATTGCAAACAAGTTTCTTGAGAGTCGGCCTCCAAGGGCACATGCTGCCCCAGGCCCAGAATTGATATCTGGGCCACTGACAGCATGCTGGCCTCCTAAAGAAGACCATGGGGGAAGGAGAGACCAGGGCGTATACAAGCCAAGTACTGTCAACCTCCACTGCTGCCAACCTATATGGACAGGGGACACTTGGGTGAAGTGGTTCGAGATGAGAAGTGGTCCGCCCTTGTCCCAGACACTCATATGGACTCTCTTATGCGCGCACACACACACACACACACACACACACACACACACATATACACACAGAGCTCGTCTCATCTCTTCTCAGCCTTGTCCCTGCTAATAACAAGCAACGTGACAGGACGTGTGTTTCCTCCTCACTGCTGGGAGCTTCTTCCTGGCTTCTGAACAAGCCAATTACCAGGGAACAAGCCTCTTCCCTGTAATACGGATGGCACTCTGCTTCAATGCGGCGCACGCGCACGTGCACAGACGTATACACTCCAGACACCTGTCAGGCTTCATGCAGGCAGATCTCCCATACCCACTCACAGGACTAGTGACAGCCCACAGCTATTAGCACGCCACTACTTTGAAGAGGCTTCACTTTCTTTTACTAGTTATTCCTCCTAATGTGCTTGCTCACATCGAATCCTCCGTCTGTGCGTTTGAGGCGTTAAGTGGGAGGAAAAGTGCTTTGGAGACGGGAATGGAGGATTGGGTGTGTGAAGTGTGTGTGTGGCCAACACAGTAGGGGTTTGACAGATATTGTCAGATTTCATATGAAATGATACGGCGCCACGAGGGATTCATTTGCTAATGGCACTTTTCACAGCACAGAGATGGCCGTTCTACTCTCTATACCACCAGGTCTCCTCACTGTCATGCTGATATGGTCACTCATTGAAACTTTGGACTTGTAAATGTGAATCATGGGCTCTCTCATTGAATTAGGTTTCTCACACACACACACACACACACACACGCACACACACACACACACACACACACACATATTTTCTCATAACCCCATTGACCATGTCCTTATGTCTCCATACAGTGCTCAGAGCTCTTTGGTGAATGGAACAAGCCCGGAGAAAGAGAACATCCCCAGAGGTTTGAACAGAGTCAACGCAGCA
Source organism: Diplodus sargus (assembly GCA_903131615.1). NCBI lineage: Eukaryota > Metazoa > Chordata > Actinopteri > Spariformes > Sparidae > Diplodus > Diplodus sargus. Next base: position 5,114,884 of record CAEMYA010000002.1, on the reverse strand, counting down.
GGTACGGCACACACACACACACACACACACACACACACACACACACACACACACACAAGCACACAAGCACACAAGCACACACAGCTGCTTGGAAGTATAGCTGCACATTTGCAAGGAGCAGACTTTTAATGGACTGATGCACTGCACTAGGTCATCAGTAAAGAGGAACATGATAGCTCTGTCATCACTTTCAGTTTAATGAAGAGCACATAATGTATGGAAAGAGTGATTGATTTGCATCGGACCATGCTTCCATCTCGTCAGCTGTAGGAGTGACTTGCTGCATCATTCAGCCTGTCGTGTGTGTTTGGGGCCTGGTTTGGGCCGCATTACCACCTCTGTATTACACCTCCTCCTCCTCCTCCTTCTCCTCCTCCTCTCGCTCCATTTGCTTTGAAACGCAACACTGTGCTCTTTGTTTTCTTTTTTCCTCATGTCTTATTCACCTTTTTTTTTTTAAAGTAATACATATGTGAGTGGCGCGGGCAGAAATAATGGCTTTCTCGCACAAAACAATACCACATATTAGTACGCAGCAGAGTGTGCCTCAGATCTCCATTTCAGAGATATTAAATGCAGCAATTAGGGGAGCGCTGCAGATATACAGCGGCTGCACTGGTGGAACTTCCTGCAATTAGAGGCATGGCACTCTGTGTGAACTCTCGAAGGTGTCAGAGCTCATATCTCCCCCCTCCACCTGATCAGAAAGGCCCTGTGCCGGTATGAAGGAGGGGTGGAGGGTAAAGGAGTGGGGGAGTCGGGGAGTGGTGGAGTGGGAGAGGCAGGAGACTCAAGGCTGTTGGCATGTGTTGTTTTTCCACTACGTGATCTCTATACCGATGCGGTCGGCATTAATTTTTGATGAACCATCGGCACAGCATCCTCCCCTCTCGCCCTCTCATCCCATCCCATCTCACCCCATTCTCTCTCTCCCTCCCTCTCTTTCTCTTCCAGGCTTTTTCCCCCCACATATGTAAGCTCACTTTCTTATATGCTACTTTTTTTTTTTGTTGCTTTGGAGCGTCTGTCTCTCCTCCTGGAACTTCAGTATCTTTGTCAAAGTAGCTCAGAGGGGTTGAGGGATTTGGGATGAACCTTTCTTATTCGGTTTCCGTATTTGCTTCTTCTGGAGGCTCAGCAGATATTTCAATCTAAATCAGCCTCAGTATCCTCTGTGTAGATTGTCAAACAAGACCTGCTGTGTTTGTGTTTGCTTCATGTCACCCTGGATCAGAGTGTTAAATATTGTAACTGCATACTTCATTGCACAGTATTAGCACTTGTGGCAACTTTATGGAACTTAATGAAGTATCTAAGAAGTTGGCGCTTTCATAGATGATGTAAAGTCTTTTTATCAAAATATATTTAATATCACTTGATATTGGCAAAAAAAATCTCACCACAGTGTCCATTAGTAGCTGATCTGTAGATATCTTTAACTTTATTTAGTCTACGTTGTGTTTTGACTTTTTTGGCAAATAGATTAACCTCAAAATACAGTAGGTGTTGGTAGGTGGAGAGAGTCTGTAACCATAACTTTTAAAAAGGTGTACAAAAAAGAACAACTGCACTCAATTACTATTTAAAAGGCAGCCAGGTGAATTCACAAACCTCTTTACTGAATTATTTACACAATATTACCACATATACAGTATATTGTCAACACTGATGGTATAAGCCTGTCGTTGGGCGTCTTTTTGCTTGGTGGCTAGAAGCTGAAAAATGGCAAGTCTCCCTTACACTGACCTGGTACGAAGGACACAAACCTAAGCGAGCGGCTGTCACCTTTTCTTATGTGCACATCTGGTGTACAGCGTTACACTGTCATTGGTTTAGCGCTGCCCAAACACGATTGCAATTGGTTTGAAGTTGTGCAAACCGCCCAGAGCGTTTTTGTTTTTTTTTCTCTTTAACAGTGCTGCGGAGAGTTCTGGCTATGCAAGACTACAGAAGCAAAACATTACATTGAAAGTATTTTTAAGCTGCTACGAAGAACTTTCTTTTGTTTTTGTTGATTCTGGTGACCCCGGTGGACAAAAACGATACAGGCACCACCACTGTTTTAGTGTGACATTTTCATCAGACCAAGTCAGAGTCAGACCTGTTGACAGGCATTAAGAATAAGTGAACACTTCACTGACTATACAAAAAAAGCCATTGCTGTTGCTAATGAACTTGTTTGCTTATGTAGGACATGTAGAAGCGCAGCAGCATTTTAAACTGAGACTGTCCCATAGCCATTTTAAGATTAGGATTAAGATTAAGATGGGCTTTATTTATCCCACAACGGGGAAATTCACTTGTTACAACAGCTTGAGATTCAACAGTACAGGAGGAAGAATCAGAAGAATATGCATGAAGCTAAATAGAACATGAATAGAAAAACACAAGATATATACAAAAACAAACCTCCTTGTAGTATTTTTAAGATTTCATGTTGAGGATTTACGTGGTACTATTAAAGAGGCATTGTGTTTGCGTCATAGAACTTCCTGTTTGTAGGGTGATTTAACGGCTCCACCGATTAAACGAACGTATCGGACATTAAAATCTCCACAAGTGGAATGTTAAAGTAATGGTCACTTATGTTAATGCCAGTAAATTCTTTTGAGGCGCGGTGAAAGCTGCAGTTAGCTTGATCTGGGGGAAATGAACGTGCTGCCATTGCTCTTAGAGCCAGCGACAGCAGTGGTCTTCAAATAGTTTTAAATACGTCCAATAACTGGCACAGAATACCTTTCTAACACATTCCTCACAAATAGCATTGTTACAGGCTTCCAGCAGCTTTCTGGTCCGGAGATCGGCGGGCCAAGTGACACTTTACAGGAGCATAGCAAGCAGACTGAGGGATATAAAGAGCAACACATACATTTAACTTTTCTATTAAAGTGTGAAACGGGGGATTTATAGAAAAGGACAGGCGGATTTATCCTTTCCGTGCTTGTAAATGCTGAGCATGCAATTACCCCTATAATAGAGGCGTTGTGTCCAAATTGGGGCCATTAAAGTGATTTAACAGTGCGTGGATTGGTCCTGGCATTTGCGAGGATGTGTACACACGGGGTGTAGGGGAATGGGTGTTTAATCACATCGTTTTAGAGCCCGGTAATAGCACAGCAGCCCATGTAGAAAACTGATGTGCCACACAGTGCAGCTTTACTCATTTGGGACTGTAGTTCAGACCGGGCTCCACCCTCTATTTGAGTGTGGTTATATTTTTGGATTGGAACTATCGGTCTCCTTCGTTGATTGACGTCATAATTGTGTCTGAGTGTCTGCTTTCTGATGTTGCGCTCGCAAACAACCATGCACCGTTGTCTGTAAATTAATTTGATTTTCAGAGTGGAAACATATTTGTGGGTTATTGCACTGGACAGTAACCCCTAATCTTCAAGTAGACTGTGTCTGAATTTTACAATTGGAAAAGTTAATGGCAAGTTTGTTTGTCTGCAATTCAAAGTCCCTTATTTTAGTCATTTCATTCATCAGTTTTTTTTTTCTAGCATTCAAATTGTCAGACAAGTATTTCTAAGATTTGAAGTAAGACTTTACTGATTCATCAAGGAATGCATATTTCAAGCACTTTCTTTAATTGATAGTCAGCTGCCTGGACAACTGAGTGCTAATCAGTAATAATGCATTGAATATGTTGGATGTTCTTCCAGTAGAAGTTGCATCTACTGTATGTATGTATGTATAATATGCAATCAGATTAGGCCACATGTGGAGTTAAAGGAACAGATGTTAAAGTAAACACAAAGTTACTTGAATCATAAACCAAATAACACAAAATAATGGTTTTATTCAATGTCTGTTGCTGTTCAACAACTGGCCCGACAACATCCAATCAGATTAAGGCTACTAAGTAGTTAAAATGAAAGGATAGCAGTTTGTGGAGAATGTCTTCTTGTATTTTTTAAACAACAAATTAGTTTTGATTAAATACATTTTCTCATGCCAGTATTTTGTATTGAATCCTATTTTATTGATTTATTTGATCAGCAAGTATTTGTTATTAGTAACAATGTGTAGGTACAGACATTTTTAATCTGTGAAATTCTTAACAGTGATTAGTAGTTAATCACTGACATTCATGGTTTTCACTGTTGATGTCATCTGTCTGTTTAGTGTTGATCGTGTACATTTGTAGAGGCTTGGGCAGCAAGATTTCTATATGTAATGTGCAGGGAATTATTATAATATGCTGTATGTATTTTGTTATTATTTCTAAAGTTGACATTATCAGCAGTAGAAAGAGTAGGGATGCCATGTATCAATTTCTTTCAGCCAGTACCGAGAACCTTTAGTTGCTTGCTTCTCACGGCTGATACCGATAAGATAACCGATCATTTCTGCAACTTTTAAAGAAGTTAAGAACCCTGTGTTTATTCACACCTGCGGGTAAGGAAGGCTTAGATGTGGTGAGCAAACATGGGCGATTTAATATTCCAAAACTCTTATAACATTTGTTGTGTTAAAACTTTTTTCTTCTCCTCTTGTAAGCCTTAGGGGACATATATTGTGTGCTGTGCTTGCTGTTGTTGTTGTTCTTTTTTTTTTCCTTCCTCTTCTTCTTTCTAGTCTTGTTCTTGTCTGGGTTTTTTGGCAGATCACAACCGTACAAGTGCATTTTCCCACCTACGGTATTAGACTGTGATGCTGTGCTTGTTAAGTCTCTGAAAGCAATTTGGCTTTGTATTATCGTCTAGGAATTCCAACAAATACGATAAATGACTGATAACAGATATTTCCCATTATCAGGCAGGTAATTTATCGGCCTGATATCATCGTGCATCTCAAAGAAAAAGTGTGTGTCAAAAGTTCTTGTTTGTTTGGTTTTGCATCACATTTCTAGGGGAGAACATAAAAGATTCTCTTTTGTTAAAAAGAAAAAAAACTCCTTCCATTTCACTTTTTTTTTTCTTTCTTCCACTCTCAACCTCTTTACCACTGGTGAATGGCATTGAATGCATCTTCTGCATCCTCAAAGACACCTCAAGGAAGAAAGGAATTCATCAGAATGAATAGGAGGCAGCATTTTTAATATTGCCCTCATATGCTTTGAAATGCAAGAAACCCTTTCACTCTCTTCTCCACTGCCTCTTCTTTCTTGTCCCCCTGTTTTCTCCCCCCCTCCCCTCTCCTCCTCCTCCTCCTCCTCCTCCACCACTTTTTGCCCCGGTCTGTGCTCTGTGCGCACTGGAGTGGAGCCCCTGTACAGGCGTGGCGTCCTGGGGAGAGCTAGTAAAGCATTTATTATGGGCTTTGCAGTTCTGTATTATACTGGCAAGCACAGAGCCACTCATGCTTGGCCTTTAACTTCCCTCTGAAGTTCAGCCATACATGAAAAGAGGGGGCTCTGGCCCGCTAATATATTCCTAGTTTAATATTGTATCAGGAAAGAGTGAGGGACGGGGTAAAGATGAGAAGAGAAAAAAAAAAAAAAGGA
>CAEMYA010000002.1:5064024-5078200 GCA_903131615.1 Diplodus sargus | reverse complement strand
GCAGGTGGAGAAGAGTTGGTGAACTGTCTGTGGCGGAAGTTGTTAGCCTTTTATGAGTTGTTGCACTCTCTGAAAATGCGCTCAAGTGCACTCACAGAGAGTAATGCAAATTTCAACTCTTACATATATTTGCGTTTAATATACCTTTCTAAATCCAATAACTTAGGCTGACATGTAAATAGGTTTTATACATCTTTTATATCAGCTCACCCCAGGCTAGCACAATGTATCTCAGAGGGATGAAGTAGATGATGGTGGTGGCCAGTCCGAGAGCCACAATGGCCAGCCAGCTTAAGAAAGGCACAGTCCAGTTAAATGTGCTGCAAAGAGAGGAGAAAAAAAAAAAGAGACCGTAAACATCAGGAGACGTGGCGAAACATGCAGCGAGGAGTAGAGAGTCAGAGAGGGCATTTTAATTCTTTTCTCAAGCAAAGCAAGCTGATCCGGCTGCCCCCCGCAATACAAATTCATCACACTCACTGGAACTTTGCAGGAGGAAATAACTTCACCCGAAGTCTTACAGGGTGAAAATGTGCTCCGACTCAATGCAATTCTGACTATATAATCAGTAAAGTGCCCTCAACCTTACAGAAACACAGGTCAGAGATGTTTCGGCTTGATTTAAAATGTGTTTACTTGTAACTGAAGAAAGGACCTGTGGCCGGCCTCCCTTTTTTTACTGCAGCTTTTAATCAAAACAAAATTCCCCGCCTCCCCTTCCCCTTTGTACATCTGTGAAAGTAAAGCCGCCCTTGTAAGCAGGAGTGTACAGTAAATAAGTGGATGTGAGCGTGTGTGTGCATGTGCAGCGACGTGTGTTTAATCTAGTCTGTAGTCGTAGATGATTCAGTTAAGAGGTCATGCAGGGTTAAGTGAGATGTGATGGACATAAAGACAGACAGCCTGTGTTTTTGTCTCTCGGGGTTGGGTGTCACGCTGACACTGTTTCCTGAGAGCGGCACAGAGTTATATTCAGTTAGGCTGACAAGGGGAAGCGGGGCAACCTAGCATTGCGGAAAAAACACACAGGGACGTGCGGAGCAGAGCGGAGCGGGCCGGGTGCCGAGGAGCGGGCTTACGACTCACTTCTTTATCCTCTCGCCATAGGAGGCTACTTCATCCAGTGCATTCTGCACGCTGATGCACACGTCCTGAATGGCATAAAGCTTGTTCATGAAGCCCTTTCTCTCCGAGTCCTGCAAGAGGACAGATAGAGATGTAGGCATGGGGGGAAAGAAAGCGAGGGTGAGGGAGGAGACAGCGAAAAGAGAGGGGAGGAGAGGAGAGAGAAGACAGAGGCTGGGCACAGGCATCTTTGTGAAAACAATACATTTTAAATAGCGTCAAAGATTTGGAGTGGGGAGCCAAATCACCGGATATCCTGCATGAACTGACGGAGTGCTTTCATTCCAGGCAGTAATAGAGATATAAAGTCGGCAGAACAAATCAAAATGTTTCCCTCCTTACAAAAGCTCACACAGGAAAATTTGAATATGTGAATAGAGAAGCAGAATTAAACTGAAAGCCAAATGGATACATCAATTTTTGGGCGCTCTTTCTCCCTCTCTGCAGCTGCCAAGACAGCTAGGAAGACTGGGCAGAGCCCTCTTTTGTTCTGCTGGTTGGCACACTGTGATGATGTCACCAGCCGTGACATCATTATCATCCTTATTAACGCCGTCACCCACCATGAAGAGCTCTTCCTTTTCAACTTTTGATGGTTAGGAATATCGTGAGGAGTCGGGGGAAGGAAACCACAAACTAGGCAGGCAATCTAAAATTTACAATCCCCCTCTCTCACTGAAATAAAGTGAAGAATTCAAGAAGTCATGCAACAGTCAACGAGCTGCCTGCTGACTGACTGACAGGCAGGGACAGGATGGATCTGGACGGAATGAGGTGACAGGGAGTGATCTAGAGCCGTTGGCTGAGTGAGGACATCGACACGCAGACTGGTTGCGGCTGGATGTGATTGGTGGGCATGCTTGGGAGACAAAAAAGGGGGCATAACAAGAAGAGGAGGACCATTTGTTCCTGGAAGAAAGTTACAAGAGAGTCCAGCAGGACTGTCATTGGTGGTCAGTTTACAATATGGGTCATTTGAACAAACTGGCAGAAGCCTAGACAATTTAATATCATCCAGTTCGAGTATGTAACCACACCAGCACGCATACAACTATAAAAACATTTTTATTGCTGATATATTGCCTGCTAATAATCGTTTTGATCTGATGAACTGATGTGCTTTTTCCCCATATTGTTGAGAGTATTAATGAACACTTGTGAACACTCAACTAAAGATGCCAGAAAGTTTCATGCTTTAGATAAGACAGAATCTGGATTTCATAAGGCTGGGAAAACAAAGTATCACACAGCTGTTTGCGAGTTAATTAACTGCAAAATGGACCGGAAAAGTTTAAAGAGGAAACAGAAGATTTTTGTGTGTGTGTGTGTGTTAGAGAGGTAGCATGATAAAGCGATGGCTTTGTGTTATTGATGAAGATGAATGGAGGTTGTTAGATTAGAGAAGTAATCCTGACATTATGACCAAAGGGGACAGTGAAGCAGTCAAAGACATGAAACCTCCCGGACCCCAGAGGCCTTTACCGCATTTCACTCCATGAGACCAGTCCGCCCTCCACCTCACCACAACCCTCCCACTGAGACCCCAAACACCCAACCCTCCCCACGCTGCCCTGAAACCCACCCTCTTCTTTTTTACTCTCCATCCAGGATCAGATAATGTGAAAAATGAACCATGGAGCAGCCAGGGAGACCACATGGCCTCCCCAGCAAAACCACACAAGACAAATAGATATAATTAGACAGCCTCCCTGGGTTATTTTTCTTCGCAAATATTTTACAAGACTCCCTTTCTTTCTTTTTCTCTCTCTCCTCCTCTTCTGCGTCCTTTCCTCAGAGTCCATCTGTTTTTCATTGCTCGCTAAAACAAATCTCAGAACGCAGGGTCTATTGTGCTGGGCTGGGTTAGGCCGAGCTGAGCCGGGCTGGGCCCGGTCAGGCCGTTTTATTTTCGGGCCCGGACTCAGGGGAGAGTGTTTGAGGGCCAGGGGAGTGGTGTGAGAGAGCGGGCGGGGGTGGAGAGGATAAGTCAGAGGTCATCGGAGTATAAACCATTGCCACATGCCCCTCGGACTGCGGTCTGACTCGTATTTCCTGTCTTCAAACACGACTCGGGGAGGCGGGAGGTAGCAATAACACAGAGGGCCACGGAGAACCTTGTTTTCCCAGCTTCCCCGCACACTGCGCACATATGGAGCCAGGCAACCTGTTCTTATAATGGAACCTAATACGCACACAAACACACACACACATACGCACACCCTTCAGCTATTAGATAAGGTTGATCTGCACACCTGGTCTTGAGGCTCTGCAAACGATATTATGTCCCGACATAGATTAGACGACGAGGGCCCTCGACTTCTAAAAGAAGTTTCTTTCTCTACCGAACAAGTTTGTTTGGACTGCAATGTCAACGCTGACAGAGAGGTAACTGATACAGAAAGATGAGGAGGGAGATATGTCATTCATACATCACAGTCAAGGTTAGAGGAAGCTTTCTCTCTCTTAATTTAGATTTCTCACAACATGGTGGAATATTTGAGGATGAGGTGAGCTTCCTCAGACACGTTCGCACATCCTCAAGAGTGGATCTATCACTGGCATAATAAGCCAGATCAAGTACTCCATTCTGCAATGCTTGCGCTGTGCATTACACAGAAAGAAGGACCCAGGGCCGGTATTTCCATCTGTCTCTTCCTGTGTCTGTCAGGGAGACTAAGTGCCTTTGTTTGGAGACCTGAAGGCAAGACTAATAAAATGAAATCTGCGAGGCCTCTCTCTCGCTTTGACTTGGCTACAGTTGCACGTCAAGTTAATGCTCAAGTATGCCACAAATCCCGGCACCTCTGACAACAGCGATCCGAAGGATGATGCCGCATGGCTTGAATCATTCAGACAAATAGTGTAATAAGCCTGCCTAATGACTTCAGCATCATGCATTTTAATGGACTGCGACCGTAGGTTAATCTGCGATGTGTTACGCTGACATGTTACAGTAACTGTGAGTTCAGTCTGCGTGTTACAAATTGTCATTGCAGACGACTGACAGAACATTCATTCAGTGTAGAATAGAACTGCTCATGCAGTTGCACTCTTGCAATGTCAATGAGTGGGACTAATCATTAAAATTAATCCCATTTAAGTTTTTTTTACAGTGTGATAACCATCTCAGATAATATCACAGTATATGGTATTACACAATTATTATTATCACTAAAATCTGTTACAATGATCCATGATAACAGAAGGGTATTTTGGTTTTATTTTACGTCCTTACAGACACGAAACTTGATATAATGTTGAAATATTAAATTTCTTAATATGTTAGAATTAAAATGCACAGGGTATATATGGTAAAGCTGTCAGCTTTTATACCTTGAAATCAGTACATCTCTGCAACCCTACCTAAAGATCTGGGACTTACTTTGTGTCACAACTACATCTGAAACCGAATACTTAAGAGGAGGCGTCATATTTGCATATACTGTAGGAGCACTGACATTAAATGAAAACAAATTGTATGCAAGAATATAGAAACAATGAATGTAAATTAGCATCCCCAGTTGTGTCTTGACAGAATATGTCAGAAGAGAGAATACATACTGCTTTAATTAATTTTTTGAATGCCCATGACCATCGGTACTCTAATGCAATACACCAGTAATTTGTGGAATGCATACTCCAGAGCGTTTATGTAATATACATGCAAAGGATTCATTATTATTCATTTATCTTTGTCTTTTCCTATGTGGTCTATCCATCATTAGGAAAATCATTTGTTTTATAAACTATTGTATAGAAAAGGGTCAGGAGTTAAGGATAAAGACGGACTGCATTCTGCTGTGTAAAAAATGAAAAACTGCACTGAGATGATCTGTTTACCCTGTAAATGAAATGTATCTATGTGCAGGAGAAACTCTTTGACATCAATTAACTCTCATCAGGTCGCTTGGAGAAATACTTCCTGAGTCTTTGTTGGCAGAGAGTCGTTTTAATTGCATGCATGCCGCTTAAAGACAATAAATGCATCTTTTGTGGTTATGTCCAAAGTTTGCATCATTGTTTCGATGTGCGGAGCGGGGATACGAAATCGCGGCAAAGCACCCATCAGTTCAGCATCGAGCCACCCCGTGTGCAGCAGGCTGCATCATGGGAGTGCTCCCATCAGGGAAGACAGAGGCGGGAAAAGGCTCGTTAAAGTGATGCGAGCTGTTTGCACGCGTTAAGGAGAAACAACCCTCAGTGACACCAGAGAGAGCCCAGGGACACACACTCCCTCACACACACATGCGTCGAAACAGCCACGTTAGGCTAACCACACTGCACTTGCTGGTAAATTGTGGTAAACAAATGTGGTAAACTCCTTGAAACACTGGATTAAATATTTAACAAAGGGAAGATGCACAATGCCTCTGTGTGCCTCGACTGCTCCATTTCTCTTTCAGAGAGATAGCATGACGGAAGAGCACATCTAGATGCAAAAAGTGCAAAGTGAGCAGTTGTAAACTTTGCAAAGACAGTTTGCTCTTCACTGACCCAAGGCCTCGAGCTAAACAAGAGAGAGGTCACTGAGGACTTAGCCTATTACGCTGGACTCAAATATCTGTCCTATATCTACTGGGTGGAAATAGAGAAAGCCTTTCGAGACTGTTTTAACCTCCGATCACATTGTTCTCCCTGCTGGGTTACGCCATAAAAATGATAAACCTAACCGTTATAATGTAGCAGCATATATCCCATCACACCACGAAATGAGTCTGAACCACAAGTGGCTGCTGCTCATTTGCCGCTGTGCTAAAATTGCACCTGTTTTTCTTTGTTTTTCTTTGTGCCTCTCTCACACTGGCAGCACAGTAAAAATTGAAATGTCATATAAAACGTGACAGGATGCTAATATGTGGCTCCCAGAGGGCATCTGAAAGCGCTCTTGTTGATTTTGTAACTGCAGAGGGAGACGGCATCCCTCCCATTTCCACCCCAGGAAAAAAGGGAAGAAAAAAAAAACTGTGAAAAGTTGAGCAAGTTGAGGAATGCTTCAGGGGTGACACAAATTCAATTTCCAAAGCCTGCGCAAGAATTAGGGATGACAGAATAATAAACACTGCATACACTGTGCTAGCATCTACTGCACAGAATCTACTGTATACTTAAAAGTCGATGTGCTGCCACCTCTCTGAAAAATCCATTTGTATTACTTAAAATTATCGCAATTAAATGAACATGAAAATCATTTAGTGATTGATGAAAGTGCAACACTGTTTGCAAGTGGGAGAGGAGGCTTAATCAGTTCATTTGGCATTCAGATCAGTCGAGTAGTCTAACATGGATATCAGTTCTGAGTCGAAACAGTTCCACGTTCAGATATTAAGCAAGCAACAATACTGTATGTGTGTGGTTTAGGTACTGTGCTGCAGTGTGTGTTAGTTCATTTATGATCAAAGGTAGTAGTAAACATAGTTATTTCTCACATTTTCGTAGAGAAACTGTCTTCCAGCTGTCGTCAAAAATAACATTCTCTTTTGTATTTCCTGTAAAAAATATTTCTTCCAATTTCTGACCAATCTTGGGAATGACATCCTGTCACAAAATCAGATTTTCACTACATTGTTATCATGGCAAAACAAGTTCACCACACCATCCTGATATTTATAGAAACTTGAAAAAAATAATCTGTTTTAACTTGTGTGCTGTGTGATTTGTCTCTTTCTTGGGCAAATAAATTACCCGAAATACGAGTTAAAATTACACTAAATTACAGTGAAAAGGCAACCAGATGAACTCGCAAACAAAAAATCCACACAGCCTAACTTCTTTACTAGATTATTGACACAATATTATCATATGTGTATTATCAACACAATTTCAATATTTAAATTTGTAATATATGGTTATTGCAAATACAGCAATACAGTGCATCAATATGTCTATGAACAGCTAGAACTCTGCTTGGTTTCTGTTGAAATGTTTGATTGTTTCTTCCACTGATGTACTAACCCAGAGAAATTCTGAATCTTACTCGAAGGTAAGGTTGTGTTCCATTGTCGCCTGTCGCTATAACATCTAGGGAAACATTGGATAATTGTCAGAGATTGCAGAAGAAATTTGGCAAATGTGACCTCATATGTGAACATTTCTGCCTGAGTCATGCCAGATAGATTTAATCAAATTAAGTTGTCTGTTTTCATTGTTCCCCCTAGCGGAAGAGAAAACATGCTGTGTGCTCAAACAGTTCAGCTCCCAGAACGGTGGTACATTATGTAAGCCAATAACTGCCCTAAAAAATTAATAATAACTAATATGTTCCATTGGTGTCTATTCCAAGCATTACCAGCTCCACTGGGGATGCGATGAGTCACAGATTCTACCCAGTGGGATTTAAGAGAGGCCCCTTAAGGAAGAAAAACAACAACTTGGGAACCCAGTGGCCTAAAAGAACATCTCCCCTCTTTGCAGGAAATGACAACAAGACGCAACAAAGGCCCTGCGACCGGCCTCAGATACCACCATGCAACCTGGCACCTCGCCAACGCCACATGAAAGAAGCAGATGTTCCTCTTTTTTTTGGGAGGCTGCGGTTTTAATAAATAATTTATCCCATACAACAACTAATCCGCAAGTGAATGTGGGGAATACATCTCTATTTCCCTCCCTCTCTTTTTATCATAAACACATAAATATCTGTTTAACCAGGGTGTTGAGATGCGCCGCACGTCCTCCTGGCCCTCATCAAGCGGCTGGCACACACAAAGGCCACGCTGAGATGTGACGGGGGCGGCCCAGCTCCCATAGGCCCAAATGTGAGGAGAGAGTGTGTGTACGCACGCCGACACGCAGTTTTTCTTGGAGAGTATCTGCGTGTGCTGAGGGGTTGCGACCACAGAGCCAAAGTCAAACTCCAGTTAAGACTGTCAGCTGAAGGTGTACCAGGCAGACATAATGCTCTCCCGAGCACTAATTAGTCTCTTTGCCCAGCCTAGTCCCACAGCGAGGATAAATATACACATATCTAAAAGAGAGGGATAGAGGGAAAGAGAGAATGAAAAGAAAAAGGGCGGTGACTTATTTTCAGTTTGACCTCCGCTTCCTATCCTAAAGAGAAAGGTTTCTGGTTGTTATGAGTGTGTGTGTGTGTGTGTGTCTCTAATGTGTCTGGGTGGCAGGAGGTTGTTTGCCACTGATCATCTTTACCCATCTCCCCCTGGGGCCTCTCATCACCTCCGCCACACCAGCCACTCCATCAGACTCAAGGTCGGGCGTGCACGCACGCACGCACACACACACACACACACACACACACACACACACACACACACAAATGTCTACCACCCCACAACTTCTACGCTTGATCACTTCCCCTTCCTCGCCTCCCGCTGAACATCACCCGACCCCCGCCCACCCTGCAGCCCCTGCCCAATTCTCCCCCTACTTTGCCTCACCTCTGCTCCCCTGCTCCCGCGCTCTCCTTCCCCTGTCCTTCCCAGGATCCTGCCTGGCAGTGTGTGATGAATGGGACAACATTACTCTTGTCCTCTGTTGGCCTGGTTTAACTGCTCCAGCCCATCTCCCCCATCTGTCTGTCAGTCTGTCCTATCTGTTTGTCCATCTCATTCTTCCTGTCTGGGTTGGTAGGAAACATATGCTGCTGCACGACATAAACTCTGACACTGGATTAAATTGTTTCGGTCGTACCCCGAAATGATGGGCTTGCATATGTTTAGATTTTTAGATTTTTATTCTGTAAGAGTCTGCATTTTATACTATTTAGCTAATTAATATTTTAAACTTTGCACATTTCTTTCTATCCATGAAATCATATCATACTTAGTTAAAATACATCTGATTCATCACCTAGGTCTCTAAAACTTTGCCTGCCTCACGTACCTTGAATTACATATTCATGTTCAGAGAGACACAGGCAATAGAAAACAGCTGTAACAGCCACTGTTTTAAACTTTGTTTTGGAAGTGAAAGAGAAAAAAAAAACGACAGAGCGGGAGTGCATCGCTATGAAGTGTGGGGATCATGTCTTCAAAAAAGTAAATAAAATATGCATCCTCTCTGTGCTCATTACAGATTTATGACTCTTGTTAAAAGAAAAGGTGGCGGCTGCCTTCTAACATGTCTGACTTTCAAATTCAGACGACACCGCTGTCAAGCGTTGTGCTCCACATTCCGTCCAATGAGAGGCTGGGAGGGCTGACGGCGTGCCATCTTCGACATCCTATTTGGTTAGAGTCTCCGAGAGAGTTACTTTGGGTGGATGAGAGCGCGTGAGAACTCCTCACCTACAGTGCAACGGGGTGCTCGTCGCAATCCTTTGATGCATAGTTCATCAGTCAGAAAGTTCAGTTGGTTCAGCCGCTTGTGTGCGTGCATGATTCCGAACAATAACAGTTGGGGGAGTAGACATCGCTGCATTAGGCATAATGAGCATTGGGATTTGCTCTGGCAATATGAAATAGTTTTGCTGCCTCTGTAGCAACTTTTAAGAGAACGTGCTCACGAGCGCATTCAAATCACCGCATCACACACATGCACACATACACACAGACACACAGACACACACACATGCATGGCCCTGAAATTAATTGGAAAATGAGTTTGTTAGGTGCTTGTTATCAGTGACTTAGAGGTCACAAGTTGTGAAAACATCATTATTTGTGAGAGGAATGTAATCACCGTTTTTCAGAAAACAAATCTGAACCTAAAAGCCTTATTTTGTCAAAAATAGATAAACAAAACATCACACTATGACAGAATCCATTCCCTAATGACCCCCCTCACTGCGCAAATTACACCTAAAACAGGTGCAAAGTCACTCCAGTTGTTCCCAATGTCACCCTTTAGTGCCCCAGAGCCGAAAGTCCCACCAGATAAACACAGTAAACACGCCGTCGCACCTCGACTCCAGCTGTTACCTTGCGGTGTGGCAGGACTACAGTGCTAGACAGGGAAGTCACACAAAAAGACGGGAGCAGCCTTCCATGCTGGAGCCCCACTAGGTCCCCCCATCACCTTAAAGAGCAGGCATAGACGGAGGCCTCGAGCTTGGGTTGGGTTGTGGGCTGAACGTGCAGTGCGTGGGTGCTGATTGAGACGCGGACAGAGGACAGGTACTGTACACAAACCCCGACAGGACGGCAGACAGAGGCCGTTGGACAGACGAAGAGCTGAAGGAAACCAGAAGACAGTGACACACACTATCAGGAGTTAGTTGCCTGAGCCACACACATGCCCACTTACCACCATCGCCCGTATCCACTCAAAGTGCCAGGAAGCCAACATATCCTCAAGGATATGGTTTTTATCACGGCTGTCCTCCCAGGGGCCTGGTTTAGGATCCTTGTGGATAGATTACAGTGAGATTTTCTCTTTACAACCCAGAGAAATTAAGGTGAAAGGGTTAAAGAAGACATGTGGATGTTTTACAACTGGGGCCAATAGAACCAGGCCTGTGGGTAAGAATGACATTCTTCTCGCCAAATGCAAGAGAGTGGAAACATCTTTAGCCTTGCAATGCAAAAATGAGTCATGATCGATTTTATTTTATTTTTTCTTTTAGTACTCACCTTTGTTAAGACCTCAAAATAATTGTATTTCATAGTCGGGTTAATGCTGGCCTGATTTGAGACCCACAGTACAAAAAGAAAAAAAACAGCTACATTTCTTTTAAATAACAAAGGCCAGAGGTAGAGTTAAAGTCTTCAGAGAATGAAGCGGAGTCAGAGAATGAGGGAGAAACGAGAGACAAAGCAAGAGATGCGTATCTGGGGGGAATAGAGATAGTGAGAGATGATGCACCTGATGTGTGTGTGTGTGTGTGTGTGTGTGTGTGTGACAAAGAGGGGAAAACAAACAAACAATGCAGTGTGTTTTGCATAGAGAGACAATACCCCTCCATGCCTCTTTCACCCTCCTTTTTTGTTTTCATTCCTCCCTCTATTAGCAAAACATGATTAAAATGCAGTTCCTACCAGCGTCTCTGCTGAGCAACGGGAAAAAAGAGACAGTGAGATGGGAAGAAGAAAATAAAGCGGAAAAGTCAAAAGCGTCTTTTACGGCGTGACGCTTTTCATCCTTCACAGGCGGCAAGAAGAAAAGAACACAGACATTCAAACTTTTTTCTCTTCCCCTCTCTCCCTCTGTCTCTCTCTTTCTCTCTTTTTCTCCCATTCTCCTCGGCAGCCAAGAAACCCCCCTGGTACCTGAGGACAACCCTGCCGCATCACAAGCTCAATAGCCTCCCCAGAACAACATTTCAGTCAACCTTTTTTCAGAGCATTGATATAATTCCCAGTGCTCCCTTTAGTCCAATTACATTATGCCATCTGAGCGATCGGCGCAGTGCTGTGACTGGGACTGAAAGAGGAGTGCCGGGGCTCGGTAAGGTGCAGCCGAGCACCGTATGCTACGACGCCATATTCACACTAAGACAAAGTGTGTGTCTTATTAACATTGTAAGGAGCAAAAAAGCCTTGGCAGCTGCTTGGTGATATAGAGAAGAGGAGATAGCGGCTGAGACAGAGATGGGAAGAGAAAGACGGGAGACAGATAAATACAAAACGAGAAACAGAGAGAGGAGCTGTATGTTAAAATCGGTGGCTGAAAATAGCTGTGAGGCCTCCAGGATGGGAACTGGATATGTGTGCTGATAACTAGCCATTCGCCAGGAGTTATATACTTGCCAGAAGACCATTACCAAACACACATACGCACACGGTTGTGTGCGTGTGTGTGTGTGCGTACATGTATGTGCATGAGTCATGCCTACGGGGGGAAGCAGCAGAGGGTGGAACGGCTGTCTCAGCACTATTGATGAGAAGGATAAAGAGGTACTGTGGTGTGGGAAGATGGCTGTGTGGCAGGAGAGATGAAGAAACGGAGGATCATGTATGCTCAGCTCTATATACACAGTGGACTCATCGACGAGAGCTCTAAAAAGGGAGGAAAAACACTACACAGCGCTCATAAAACTGATGAAATATCATATCCATTGTGTGTCATTCATTGTACATGAGTCACACGGTCCTGTAAATCATTCAGAATTGTATTTTAATCCAGTAAGGCACAAGTAGAATCAGCTCCCGCCGCAGTAGGTGAAAAAAAAAAAACGCTGTTACTGTTTGACCCCAGCATGGATGAAAACACATTTCACTGCTGGTTAATATGGAGTGCCTGCAGGGAACTGGTCCATAAATAAGACTAGAGAGGACTTTTCATTTCATTATAATTCATATGTTACACATCAGTGTGTTGATGCTAATGATTAACGTCCACTCTATATTTACCATCCGCTTTGCATACGAGGGCGGGGAGGAGAAAATGAGCGGAGAACTGGAGATTTCTTTTAAGGGTGCATGTGGTACGTCTATGTGTATGTGTGTGTGTGTGTGTGTGTGAGCAAGATATAGATAGATAGACATGGGGAGAGAAAGGGAGAGGGGGTGCACTGAGCAGTAAGCCCGTGAGCAGGACATGATTGCAGTGTGTATCTTATCTGTGTCAGGTCCTCCTGAGGCTAGTGGAGCCTAGCTGAGCGGAGCACGAGCGCTTCAGTGACCAGTCAACCGTGTGAGGGTAATCTCCTCACTCCTTCAGTCTGTCTCTCTCTCACTCTCTCTCTCTTTTTCCAGTAAGCCCCCCCTCTGGGAGGCAGCTGAGCCACCACACACACACACACACACACACACACACACACACACACACACACAACCGAGACGCCTCACACAAATACACAAACACATTTACGCACACAAACCAAACACTCATACCCATGCAGCGCCTAGGGGCGATTGCCTCATGCCAGCTCTGGACGGCGAGCCCACAGGTGATGTGGAGACATCACAGGCTACGTTGCACACTGAAGCACCTGCAGCCACTAGCCTGTAAATAAAGGGAATGAGTAGCATGTTTCTGCTATCTAACACCGTCCAAGCCTGTACCAAAAAAGGCCCATAAAGATAGTGACGGAAACATTTTTTTAAATAAGTGGATGAATTAAATGGAGAAAATCTGCTTTGTCTTGGAGTTGTAGCGATTGTTGAGGTGAGAAGTCCTACAGCAGATACTTGGTGTATACTTGTCCATTTGACATCACAGCAATAAAGTCCTGGGTGCAATATCAAAAAATTGCCGCTATTCACTTATCACCATTTCAGTGGCACGGCTTACTGGGCAACTTTGATTGAATGGAGTCACTGTTAATATTATTCATTACACATGCGCTTTACCTGACATGACACAATGTCAAAACGTCTAACATAATCATTTGACCTGCAGATTACACTTTAGTGAAAATGGTGACAAGATACAGAACTAAAATCAGGTCAGGCGGCATCGTCTGTGGGAGAAAATTGTAAGGATTTTAAAACACGAAAGAAGTCCTTCAGAGCCTTTTGAGATTAGAATACAAAAAGAGAATTACGTTTTATTGGATTCCGATTCTTTTGATCATAATGACTAGCACAAGGCAAGAATGGCCACGGAATTAGCTGGCACACACGCACAAACACACACACACGCACACACACAGAGGAGAGAGTATACTTTTCTCACATTGAGCACTCTCTACACCTGTACAAGTATTTTGCATGTATGTTTGAAAGTGGTAATACAACAGTGTAAAAGTCTAAAATTGAAAAAATAAATAAATACATAAATAAATAAATATATGTACTGTATATATACAGTATATATATATATATATATATATATATATATATATATATATATATACTGTATATATACTGTATATATATGTATATATATACATACATACACACACACATATATACACACATGTACACACATATATGTATACACACACACACACATATATACACATACATACATATACACATACAACGTTTTATTATCAACTATTTTGTATTGTGAATCTGAATTTATGAAGTTACTAGAGACCGATGTTGTCAAATAACTTTAGCGTAGTGAAAAAGTACAATATTTTCATCAAAGATAGTTAAGAAGCAAAAGTATGAAGTAGCAGAACCTAGGAGACACTTGAATGAAGGACCTTCAGTACTTGAGTAAAGGTACTTTCCACCACTACTACAAAAGATCACATTACGTATCA
>CAEMYA010000002.1:4975620-5025554 GCA_903131615.1 Diplodus sargus | reverse complement strand
ACATTTCTAGAATTTAAAATCAGCAATGTCTTCTTAGAGATTCAGGTTATTAAGTGGGAATGCATCTAGTTCTGTTTTTTCCTTCTTTTTTTTCTTTTACAATATCAATCCACTGCTCCACGCCACCTTAAAGTAATCCTGTGTGTGTGTTTTCATGATGAGCAGGGTGGGCCACGCCGCTGACGGCTAGGACGAGCAAAGGATTTCAATTGTGTCCTCTTCCTCATTCTCATTTGTGAAGGTATCTGCTCTTCAAAGCTGCGGTGATGATGACAGCGTGGTACTTGCATTGCTCTGCCAACCCCCATCTTTTTTATTTAATAGCTGACGCAGGAAGCTACTGTTTTTGCACGTGTCTGTGTGTGTGTGCCTGTTTGTGATTAGCGGCACTGGATGCTTTTTGCAGGCTTGTGCTGGACAGCTGATTTCAAGCTGATAATAAGCGGTGGGTAAAAATGTGCCCCGGCAAAATTACAGACACCTACACATGCACACACTCACACACTCACACACACACACACTGGGCAGATTAGTGGGCTTTGAGCAGCATTGTTATGTATTAGTGGTGGTACTTGGTCTTATCAGGGGTCTTTGATAAGGTACATCTTTATTAAATTCTCCAACTGAAAGACGGCTAGTCAGGGGAAAAGGAATATGTTAATAGGTAGAGAGCATTCAAGTCTTCTAACCGACCTCACTGTGCCCCTCCATCTGCAACCCACCCACCCCCCCACCTGCTTCCACCCTCTATCTCTCCATCCCTTCATCTAACGGGAGGGCCACAGTGGCGACAGACAAAGAGCCGAGGCTGCCGGGAGAGCGGGACAGTGATGGGGAATTGCGGGAGAGAGAAGGAGGCAGGAAAAAGAGGTTGGCGAAGGAAGGGAAATGTCTCGCCTTCAGCCGAGCAGAAAAACGGGGTCTGCGCGAGTTGTGAGAGAGGTGAAATAGCTTTTTCTTTTCATTTTACACGCCTTCCCTTCCCGGTGCAACCCTCATCCTTTAACTCTCGCCCCCTATTACACACACTCACACAAACACACACACACGCACTCACATGCCCCGTCCTCATTTTGAGGCTGTGAGGAGAGGCACGGCGTGTCTGTGAGTCTCAGTCCTAGAGCTCCCCCCTCTGATCTTGGGGGGTTGCTGCAGCGCGGAGCACAGTGGCCGACCTCCTGTGGCTAGCCAATAAGGCACCGCCATGGTTATGTAGGTCGTGGCACCCGTGTTCGGCCTGTGGAGCCACGCCGCTGGTGCCCACGCACACAAAGAAGGACGCAAACACACACCGGCTGGCACGTACTGTTAACTAAAATCAGAATAAATCCAATAGGCTCACAAACACTGGGAGCTAAGTACTGTACAGCACACACACGCACACCGTACCGCACATAAAAAGCACATGTAACTAAGTGGTGCTCATGGGAAAATGCGCTCCGACAACTCTCTTAGACATTTAAATGTAACAGGAACAATAACGATGAAACAAATCTTGTATCTTTTTTTTTTTTGCAATTAAGTCCTGAATTGAGCTAAAAACACTAAATGAACAAATATCTTACATGTATTGTTAAAACAAGTCGTGAATAAAAGCAAAGATGGCTGCAGCACAGAGTGATAACAGAACACAACATTCTGTTGATGTGCACAGAAATGTCCAAGGCTGTCAGTGAAAGAAATCTATTGAAAGTGTGTGAGCGTGTGTGCGAGTCGTGTGTGAGCGTCTCTTTGTACCAGGCAGCGAGGACGACAGGGTGCGAAGGGTTAACTAGTCTAAGACAAAGACATTGAAACCATTGTGTTGAGTGAAGGGCCTCTGGAGCAGATGGGGCCTTAGGGCTCTGTTTCTCTCTCTCTCTCTTGCTCTCTCCAATTTTTAAGCTTAAATCAATGACGACTAGCTAGTAAAGCGCAGACATTTTATACACAAATAAATGAGCCCACATGCATTAATCATAAATGCACAACACACACAACTCACTGCAGGATGCTGATGCAAATACAGCACAATACTGGCGGAGCAGATAATGGCAACAGAGACAAACCGGCGATGTGAGCCTCTATCTTTTTCCAAACAGTTCATCCAAGCAGCCCGTCTCAGTAGTGCCTGTAAGACGTATGTGATCTCTCTTCGCTGACCTCTTAACCCTTGTGTTTCTTTCCTTCCTTTCCCTCGGTGAGTCTCATCATCTCACTTCTCACCCACTCCTTCAAACTTCAAACCCACAGCTGCAGCTTGTTGGGTTTTTATTTTGAATCTCGGCACATTCGCTTGTGAGAAAAGACACAGTCTTCTGGATGAATAAGCGAGATTCTCCATGAATTGTGACTTTATAACAATCAGGAGTCTGATGATAAGTGTGCCAGGGAGTTGTTGTTTGGCACGTCAGCATGACTCATTACGCGAAAGAAGGAATACTTTTCTTTGTTTTTGTAACTTTGGACATGTTGACAGGCATCGCCCAGCCATCAGTCCAAGGAGGAAGTCACAGTATCAGGTATACGGTCAATCAGTAATGTGAAATGCGTAAGTGTGACTGTGTAAGATTTCCTGTAGATGGAATGATGAAAGGGAAATATGAAGTATGTGGATTCTGATTCCCATATGAACAATGAAGGGCTCTTGTATTCACACTCACCCCTATATTTTTAAGTCTCTCTCATTTTTACGTCTTTTAGTTGAGCACTCAGTATATTAGAAAAAAAAAATCACTCACAAAACAGTCTTAACCGAAACCCACACACAAATAAACACAAAGCCACTCTCACAGTAAAAACCAACTCACATATCTCTGCATGATCTGGTGTCTCTCATTCGGGTCGTCCAGCATGTTGATTGACAGGTCTGAGATGGAAACGGCGGCGGAGGCGGTGAGCGTTACCAGCAGCACCAGCACGCCTTCGCCTTCCTCCAGCGGCAGGTCCAGCTTGTGCGTGTGTTCTTTACTGAGGAGCGACAGGTCAATGGTACACCTGCACGCAAACACGAGGCGAGGATTACAGAGTTAAGAGTGCTGGGTATTTTGTGGGGAAGCTGACTGTGCTGAAATACTCGTCCCTAACACGAAAAGAAGAGGCTAAGCAAAGCTACTGAAGACAATAAAGGCTAAACTTGAAGAAATGCTAGAGTAGCTGTTTTTTTGGGCAGAAGTTTGCAGAAAAATTGCCTGTAAAGTAATAATTATCACAGGACGTACGTAAAGAGAGACATCACACAGAAAGGGGTCTCCAGTGCCTGAGCTGTTATCTCACCAAAAAGACACTGCATATTGAGTTGGAGCATAGCAGTAGCAAACCACCTAATAATAATATACACATAGTAGACATCATGTGGACAGGCTATCAGCAACTGCAGACAACTTAGCCACAGCTGACACAATTAAAACCTTTAAGTGGACACTTGAGAGCATCTACTCTTGCCTGAATTGATTTTCCAGCATGCCCTTAGTCTGTCTCCAGTTAATATAAAGGCAAGCCAATAATAATTACTGGATTTGAGTCAAAGAGGTTAAGGCAAAGGCTGCCATAAGTGCCTGGATTCTGATGAAAAATAGAGAGAACTAGGGGAAAAAAGCCCAGTATTTACCCAAGGTTTAAATTTGCACATGAATGTTATCCTGACGGATATTGGATGGGAGGTATAAATAATGAAATTTCTCATTGTGCAATATTTGTGCAATAAGACCTCCCCTGTCTGAATAAATCCTACAAGTCAAAAATATGTGTAATTTTTAGCAAGCTATACATGTTCTTTTTACACAACCTAACAAAAGACGGGGACAGCTACATAACCCAGCAAGTCCACTATACCTTCCCATGAAGTCATCCTTCTTGCCAGCGTCTTTGTCCCAGACCGTGATGTCCACAAAGCCTCCCTGCTCTTCATACAGGTGGAAGTCAAACTGCTCTCTCCACTGAGGGTTCAGCGTTTTGGGAATGGTCTGAGTAAATGACAGAGGGAAATACACCAGTCCTCCATGTATCTCAGTTGTTTATGTGTATGTGTGCAATATACTGTACATATAGTGTGAGCTCAGAGAGCTATTTAACAGACTATGGGAATCAGAAAACATTTCAGAGGAGAAATTAGAAACATGTTTGTGAGTAATTATAAATGTGTGTGTGTATATATATATTTATTTTTTATAATACAAATGATCACGGGGCCATATAAAGAAAGTCTTATATACATAGAGGCCACAGGAGTGTGTTTACCTTGCTCTTGTACTTCTGGTGTCCCATCCTGAATTTAACGTAAGGGTCGCTGAGGCCGTTGTTATCCAT
The DNA here is from genome assembly GCA_903131615.1 of Diplodus sargus. Classification (NCBI taxonomy): domain Eukaryota; kingdom Metazoa; phylum Chordata; class Actinopteri; order Spariformes; family Sparidae; genus Diplodus; species Diplodus sargus. The sequence goes on along the minus strand of CAEMYA010000002.1, from coordinate 5,021,267 downwards.
GGGCTGCAGGCTGCGACCTTCTATCAGACTGATGCTGACGATGCCTCGCCACAGCTGGGCTTTTCTGTGCACATCTGACAGACGCATACTCTGATACTGCAGCGGACACACACACACACACACACACACACACATATACACACAAGCGCATTCAGAGAAACATTTACACACACACGTGCATTTTTATATATGAAAGAATGTAAACATAACATACAAATTTAATCAACCCCCGCAATAGAATTATGCTGTGTGTGTGTGTCAACAGGAAATTAACCAAATAGCAAACACATCAAGACAACACAGAGAGAGGCAGGCAAAAACACACACAAGATAACACAAGATGAGATAAATGAGAGCACAATCTACCCCAGAGGTGTGGGCTCACATGACAGAACGTCACTATAAATTATCAAACATAAGTCTCCCACTATTCAATCAGACTCAAATTGTGAACAATTTCTTGGGAACACTGAGAGGCATAAAAAAAAAAAGCACTGTAACCTTTTTCTATCCTTTTCAAGTGAAATCTGCTCCAGACAAAGTAGGTTACAGCCTGCAGAAGAATGTTAATTTCCTCACATTAGTTTGGTGCTTTTTATTTTTTTCATTACAAATTCTTAATAGAATAAAAAAATATATATTAAAAAGGAGATGAGTGATTTGTGGACCGCCTCATTCCACAGACAACTGGGATGTTGTTACTGTGTAGCTCTGTAAACGTCTCATTCCATCTGGCTGTACTGTACGTTGACAGCGCTGCAAATTCTGATTGATGATTCTCCATCTTTTTAAGTCTGTTTATTTTTTTCCCCCCCAAACAATTTTCCCAGCACTTACAGGCCTATTTAACCTCTCTTTGAATCATGTCAGTATCCCTCACTAAAACAAAGAGCAGGGTATTTATTTGTCAAACAAATACACCCCTCTCTCTTTCTCCCTCTCCCTCTCTTTCTCTCTCTCTCTCATTCTGCCTTTCCCTCTCCTCCTTCCTCGTTAGGGAGAATTTATTAGCATAGCTTTTGTTTTGCGGGTGAATTTCATTAAACTCTGAACAAACCCTGCCTCGCAAGCGCAGGCCTTTGATCTGGAGCCGGAGCCTCTTAATTTCCATTCTCCAGACATTAAACAATGCGAATGGCTCCCTGCAATATAGCCAACCTCACATACAGCGACTCCCACATCTCTTACTTCTCCGGCTCACTTGCTGCTCACGCACTGTATGCTAATGAGGCGAGGTCGCCGTTATGTCCTACTCGAGCACAGTCCTAATTGTTTCCTTGTTTTTTTGTTGCTGCAAATTTCTTGTAACAGAAATAAAAACCATGGGCTATTTGGACTGGGAATCCACATCCCTCTGCCAGAGCGCAGCGGGAGTGGGATCACGCACAAAGATGTTCGGAGGCTGAAAGTCTTATAAGAGATACTAACACTCAGTTTAAGAATTAATACAGCTTTGCACATAGTTCAACTTTTGGCAGCCCTTTAGAATAGGGAAAAAAAAACTTTTCAAGTGTCAAAGTAAGCCTTTTGCCTCGTGGTAAAAGTGAGAGAGACCTGGATTTATTGTGCCTCTGACTCCTTAATTATGATCTCAAACTGCTTCTTGAATAGTTTGCATCTTCTGCAGCGGGTTCAACACTCATGGATGCTTCATTAAAAAGAAGTGGTTGTGTAAAAATAACCGTGCACTGTGTGTTGTCGAGCGCTGAGGCAGGGAGGCACTCAGGAGCAGCGCCTTTCTGGTCGGGTAGCACAGTAGCTAGTTAGTCAGTGTTTGAGCTAATTCCCGAGTCACAGGCGGGGTGGCCCAGTTTGGAGGCTTCAAAGAAACGGTTTGGGGAAGCACAATACAGCAGGACGTCTGCCCAGCTCCGACCAGGCACACTTTAAAATGTGCATCTGCGTCTCTTGTTGGATATCAAACTTTTCACTGTTTTCTGTGAGGAAACATTCAGTGCCTCAAGGCACAATTTAGGAGACTTAAAGTAAACACATGAGACATATGAGGAAACAAAGCTGCAAATAAACCCGCTTGTGTTCACAAAATCGCCCCTGATACCAATATCGCCGTATTTGGCCCAAAAACAAGCTAGGTGCTTCATGCATGAGCCAATAAGAAGAAGCAGCACTTCCACGGGCATGCTTTCTGTTCATCCTGACAGCCAACAAGGATCACAAAAATGAAACCAAAAGATAGCAGTCGCTTATGCGTGGCAGGATGGGAACTCAAAAGAATGTCAAAGTTTTCCACTCGATGTATAGGGGTCTAGGAGTGTCCTATAATCAGACCGCACAATCAACCAACTGGTTTACTTCGCAGTTGTTTTGCTGTACAGGACTCCTTTAAACCCCCCTGAAAACAAATCAGTTGCTTTATTTTCTCACACAGCAGCTGCAATACACTGATCAAAAGTGGAAGAAGCACGAGTATGATGCGAGTGCATAAAACAGTTTAAAGGCACAAAGGTTAGATACAACCCTTATTCCAAAAGAAGTTGGCACACTCTTACCCCTTTTTGACCAAAGCGAACCAAGTACTGGTTCTGGGCCGGTGCTAGTGCTGGTTCAAGCTGGTTCAACTTGTGAGCCTTTTAAGAACTGCTTTGCTTTTCCACGGGCATGCTAGCCAGCGTAGAGTCACATCATTCAGTCACTGTATATGTCCACAATTTCCCAGCATTGCCTGGAACAACTATGCCGGTCTACATCAAGTCTTCACAAGTGCCGCTCCTCACTTTGCAGGCCTACACTGGCATCCAAACATGCCTGGTCCTCGGAGCCCTGCTGCTTAGATTAGTGAGAATAGTTAGAATCTTTTAAATATATTCTCCAGTGGATACATCAGAACACACTACACTTGCTCTGTTGTATAAGATTGGCAGTCATAAGTGGTTTTAGTAGGTCCTGCCCACAGCCCCTGAAGTTAGACCAGCAAAGTGTTGGAACCAATCTGGAACCAGTTTTCCTGGCCGGAAGCCGTTTCTCTGGCCGTCAAAACAGAAGGAACTGGTTCCAGAGTAGGCACTGGCTCTGAACCGGCACCTGAACTGTTTTGGTCATACAAGGGTTTGTGTGAAAACATAAAAGAAACAGAATGTAATGTTACTTCTTTGACATACTGAATTATTAATTGAAAATGGTATGAAGGCAACACACGCAATGTTTTATCTAATCTTAACTGAATTGTTTTTGGTAAAGATTTGCTTATTCTGAATTTGATCGCCAAAAAACAAAGTTGGGACAGGGACAACAAAAGACTGAGAAAGTTGCAAAATGCTTCAAAACTGCTGTTTGGAAGATTGAACAGGTAAACAGATTAGTTCATAACAGGCGATCGTGTTTTGGGATAAAAGGGACATCCTTGAAAGGCTCAGTTGGTTCAGCACTTTATGAAACATGAATGTACAGTGAGTTGAACGACTGCATTCTGTTTCAACATACATTCTACACAGCAACTTTTTTGGAGACAGGGTTGTACATAGACTTTTTTTTAAGTGTCAGAAAAAAATACACAGTGCAACGTGCTCTAAAACTGAAGACAAAAGTTTTCAAGATATAAAGCATACTTTGGTGTATATCTATCTTTCACATGTGTGAAGACAGTCCACCTTCAGGTTTCATCGCGCTTGCAAAACAAGTTTACATCCCCTAATGTGATGTAAATGTCAAGTGGTATATTGCAGCTGGTGGAAAATAAGCTAGTGACAATGACAACTCAAGAGCTGATAAACAAAAAAAATTGCTAATACCACTGTGAAAGGAGGAAAAAGGAGGGAGAGGGGGAGAGGGCCAGGGAGACTCCATCCATGTACCAGGACACAAGTGAAGAGTGCAGGAGAGGTGAGGTGCAGTACGGTCGGTAGTGGGGTTACAGTACAGTCGGAAGTTTGTGGGTGAAGGGGGGGGGGAGTCACATGCTGTTTTAGTTTACCTTACTAGATCGTTTCCAGTTCCTTCTCAAAAGCATGGTCTGTAAATGAGACAAAGCTGTTACAGAGCGCCCCCCACTGTCTCCCCCTTAGAGCTGCAGGGTCAGAGGTTAAAGGAAATAGGGTGCATGATGCTCAGATGTTAGCCCTGGCCTGGTGCAGGTGGGGTTAGATAGAGAGAGAAGGGCAGCTGTTATTCATGCAGGTTAGGTAAGCAGTAGGTTTACAGGAAAGCGTTCTGACTCGTCATATGAAGTGTTTTTGCGTATGCAGACATGCGTGGACGCACACACACGCATGGAGAGACATGATTCGATACAGTAGCTGCAGTTTGTGCCTGTCACGCAGTCAATCCATCACTTTTATACTTGCACATAAGTCAATTTGTGACCCAAAGACAGGCAACTAATGGAACCGGTAGCTGCTTCCTAGTTTGAATTCTTTGTTTGGGTCAAATAATAAAAAACATTTAACACTGTATTTCTCTGTACACAGGAGTAATTACTTTTTTCTACTGGCAAGGATTAAGAGGGAGGATAAATGCAGGAAGTTTTGTTGAAAATGTTGCCGAATGTCTAAAACATTGGCTTCAAGTGATTTTTTTCTTTTAAGATCAATGTATTAATAGTCTTATCTATGTGAACAATTTACAATTACTAAAGCAAAAGTTTAATTAAAAATTACATGAGGACTTTTTACATGTGCCCAAATAAACCCCCCTAAATGTCCTCAGGAACACTCACAAACTTGAAAACACATGGTATATAACATACACCATCACAGACAGAGACACTTTCAATGCTGAGTTATTTAAAAAATATGAGATTATCGGGAGATTAACTTAAAAAGTACATTAAAAGTTTTGTATTTTCCCCTTACCCTTCCATACCAGTAGATGGCAACAGAGAGAGTCATCCAGATTGCACTAGTGTAACCTTGTACTCAATTTCTTCACAGTTGGAGAAATCCAAAGTGATGCTTAACCTAAATAGAGTTTATTTGTTCTGTCAAATGTGGACTCTCTGAACTACAGCACTAAATAAGCAACAAAATTAAGACATCAGATCAAAAGGAATAAAATATTTCCCTCATGACTCTGCCTTGTTCCGGATCGAGCATGCGGGGGTCCAATTAACCAAACAAATAATTGAACAGAAATAAATGCAACTCAAACAGTGAGCACGTCCGCAGAGGCGCGAGCCAACATAATTAGGAAAGAGAATCCAGTGCTCTTTGAACATGGAACTTTTCTACAGAACATATTAATTACACTTGTGTTTATGCATATGCATTTGCTGAGTTGAAGAGTTTCCAGAAGGATGACTGGAGCCAGCACATTCGGGTTCAACACAGCATGCATGGGCTTGTGATGTGTGGACAAACAGTTCACTAACTTGGAATAACACTGTTGATGAACTTCAATTAGGAATACTATAAAACTTATTTCATCTATTTTTATTTTATTTATTTTTTTTACTAAAGAGCAGTTACTGTATACTTCAGGATTCCTTGATCTGGCTGCAGTATATCAGGTATATCATAACTTACTGGGTGTGATATGTCAAAAATAATGTTGGACTGGGCAAGTAAACTACAAAGACAGTCTGTGCAAGAAGAAGAAAGAGGTGAATGAGTAAAATGAGTCAAACAGAAGTTCATATAGATTTCTTACAGCATCCTTCACGTCCCCTTCCTTTGGTGAAAGAGTCACAGCTAGGTCCAGGCTGCCCAAGTTATTTTCAGGATACTGCGGGTCCTTTAGGTCCAGTGTCACATCCACTGTCCTACGGGGAAGCACAGTAAACCATGCTTTATGGTAGTCAGTTAAACTTCTTATTATCATTTCGTTAATGTACACATTGAAATGACATCTTGAAACAATTTGCACCAAAAAGTCAAGAAGTCGAGAAGTCTTTCCATTGAAATTGAAAGTGCTTACTGATCATTTATATGCATACAGTGCGGCTGCACAGTAAATCAAAATATAATCGTAAATTGCAAAATTGCAATATCCAAACTGCAAGATAATTTATGAGGAAACAAGACTTAAATAAAGTACTGTAGTGCTGCAGATATGCCCTGACCTGCAAATTATGTTCCTCAAATGTGAGATAATGTGTGTGGTAGAGACACCAACAAAAGCACATCAAGAGGATTTTTATACTTTTTTAAAAGAAAAAGCAGTAACTAATCTTGAATCATATTCCAATTGTAATATCTGCCAAAATAATCGCAATAAGATTTTTTTTTACCATACTGTGCAGACCTAGCATACACTAAATGGATTTGACAAATGCATGTATAAATGAATTAATGCGCTACATGCACACGCTACCTCCTTAACATAAAGTGGATACACGTTCATATCAGCTCAACTCTGACTCGGCAGATGTGGAGCACTGACACAAGCTTCTCCACAATCTGAGTGCTGTATTCTGCTTCCTTCCTCTTTCCCTTCTAGCTGCCGTTCCCACTGTTTTCACCAGTTTACAACGACATAAACGGGTCAACATTGCTAACAAGCCTAAATTATGCATGTTGTAAGGAGGGTATTTAGCAAGGTAGGTCATTATTATTAACAAGACCATCTTATTTAACAAAGGTGTCTCTGTGAGCATGATTCAGTCCGAGCTGCTCTCGACAGTTATAACCACTTAAAAATCACGATCCCTGAAAAATGGGCATCCTCCACCGAATCTCAACATGCAGGATTGTAACCTGGTATCACTCCCGAGTTATCTGAAAGGTCTTTAAATACAGGTGCTAACACTGAGAAACAGCAAAAGCCATGAATGTTTTATGGAGGTGTTCAACGGTTACATCAGTAATGCTGTCAAACACAGCGGGGAATGTGGAGACAGCTCTGACAATGCAACACTGATGCTGTGCTGATAAGCAACAAGTGTAGTGTGGATATGCCTGATGCCTGATCAGTGATCTTAAGAAAAAACCTTTAAAGATTTTTACTTAAGATCACTGTTATACAGCAGTAATGTATTGAATGTGACTGAAAAATGACTATTCCACACTACACCTATTTTTTGTTTGCTTTGGTGATCACTTAAGACATCACATTTTTGTAGAATATGGCCAGAATTTGACTACCGACAACAGTTGCTCTTTCTAACTATGCATGAATGTAGCATCTATTGGCTTAATAGCTTGTGGCTCAGTTAGCCAGTGGCCCCAGAGTATGTCTGAACGGGGGTCTGATCACAGGGAGAGTCAACACGGACGAAGGGGCTCAGCTCAACTGGATTTAGCAGCCTGATGTGTGACTGAGCAACTTGAAACAGCCTCAAAGACTGTTGGGTCCTTTAAGTGGAATAGTGGTATAGTGGGATAAGCACTGTGTTTGGTTTCACACTTATGGCACACTGGGGCATTTTAATAGACTGGAACCATTGATAATCTTATTGTTAATACCTTTACTATTCTTACAATTTAAGTGATATTCCCAGCACAGCCCCCAGTTAACTTCCAATTTACAGTCCAAAGCAAATAATGGCCCATAATGGTTGACTGATGATAAAATGATCAAACTTACCAGATGGCCGCATTTCTACTTCCCCTATAAATTGTCTTTTTGAGATTAAATTCCTTGTTATATACTTCTCAGTAGAATACATATTGAATATAGCCTCACTCTTCAAGTTTGAGATGGATTACCGAAGACTGCCACTAGAGGGGACCACAGACCACATTATATCAAAGTGACTGGATCAAAAACCAGCAAAGATGCTGGGAGAGGGGTGTGTGTCAAGAGAACGGGTGTCGTGAAAGGGGACTCCCTCTTTCTCACCCTCACCCTCACCCTAACGGTTGTCTCTTGACACATTGCTTTCCTTCAACATGTCCATTCCTGGGGGACGCAGCTACCAGATATAGTATTTCCAATCCAATCGGTGTAGGCAGAGGGGAGATGATTTGGTTGTAGAAGGGTGAGATATTGGGGGTGGGTGAGCTGATTGAAAAGAAAAGACAGTAGTCAAAAGAGACATAGAGACCTCTGATGTTCCAGTGACTCCAGGTGGAGGTAAGCTGAGCCCATGAAATCATCCTGAAATCCAAAGTCATAGTCAAAAACCTGAAAAAAGACGACATACAGAGACTGTCAACAGTGGACCCACAACACCACATGCAAATGTTACCAGTCTGACATATTCTTTACATTGACTCGTTATATCTGCCATAAAAAGTAACTTTGAATATAATTAATTCTTGTCAATTGAGACTGAACAATCTTCCAAAGTGTGACAGCAATTCATATTACAGCAGGATGACGTCTGCTGTACCTTGACATATAGCGGGTCTCTCAGGGTTTCCACCAGCAGGCTCACTCTCTCGTCCCACACCGGGTTGAGGTTCTTGTGGATAGTCTTACTCCTGAACACCTCCTTTCCTGCGATCTTAAACTTCACATAAGGGTCACTGGTCCCTACGGAGAAAGACAGGAAACAAAGAACAATACTGTTAAATTAGCACGTATTATGATAAATGTTGCCTCGGTTGTGAGAGTTGTGATCGTTATGTAGAATAGTTACTGCCATACACAATTGTTTTTTTAAAGGTGCAACTCTGTGTACACAAACCATACTCTTGCAAAAAATAATTCATTAATATCTTCTTCATACAATGAGATTATTCTGTTACAGCATCTCTGGTGGTGTCACGACAGAACACATCTTTTGTTCTCTCTCAAGTTATTTTTAAACACTTCATAGAGTCGTGCTTGCTGCTTTAAAGGCCTGAGGAGGGAACGAGCCATGTCATGTGACTTTATTGTGGGTCATGTGATTAGCAGTAGTGTTGTTTATAGTTTAGCTGGGTGCTTGAAGGCACACGTCCCATGCGGTGTCTCCATTTGACCACTAGATGGCACCATTGATTTATTTTCTTGAATGTGTGCTACTATGTAAATCTGCCAGATGAAATGAATACTGTGAAATTAAACAAATACACACTTTTTACACAGTGTGTAGTCTGTGAGATACTCGAAACACAAACAGGCTAGAAGGTCTATAATCTATCATCTTTAGGTATTCACCACCCCTCAAGCCTAAGTCTACGTTTGATTACCCTGGCAAATGGGCATTGATCCTGCTACCCACTCCATTCTGCTTTATTCCAACATCATTTTCCCTATCATCCATAAACTTGACAATAAAGTCAATTTATTTGACAGGCAAAGAAAAACTATGACAGAAACCACATGGAAAAACACCATAAGAACTAAACACAGGGTCAACTGAGAGAAAATGCAAACCACAGATTACAAGAAATTGAATTAAATGAAATATACTGAAACATTCATTCAGTCCAGCAGATACATATTCAGACATGAGTTCAAAAGTCGACTGCATCTCAATAAAACTGACATGCAACAACACAGATTGAGGGGGACTGTGAAGCATCCAAAATTTGTTGTTTGCTTTCAGGGCTGTTTTTGTGCAGGAGATAATCAGATTTAGTCTGGTGCGACAGTGTGCTCCTGTCCAGATTCAGATAACATAAAATGGCCAAAGGGACCTCGAAGGACTAATCACAGGCCCTGTACATTCCTTTATATATACACAGCAAGCACATATGTACAGTATAGAGTACATACAAACTACACAGTGAAGCTTATGTATTCTATTTAGAATTGTTTTATCAGTATGTTTTCTCTTTCACAGTGTAGTGCAGAGACACAGTGTTTGAAAGAGAGAGCTATAGATATTGTCTATCTTTAGCTCTCTCTTTGGGGGCTGGCCAACCTTTCAGTGCTATATAAGTTGTACCTTTTTGGCTGCCAAAAAACTTTACAATGTAAAATGTTAGCATACATAATTCAAAGTACTACCAATGATGAAAGATGTTGTCTTACTGACCTCAGAGATACTTGGCAGTTTAATTCCACTACAAGTGCGTGAACGTCTCAGTTCAACAGTGATACTCTCAAGTCACGATATGGCCACAAGGGCAAAACACATCTTAAGTTTTCCTCCCTTTCAGAAACTACAGGTACAACCGCCTGACTGACACTCGACGTGTCGGCTAATATATGCAATTCTTTTACAATGACGGCTCAGATGTGACCATCAAATACTTACACTGACATGATATGTAAGGCAAGAAATCTATGTTACAGTAACAATAAACCTCAGTGCACTGAACCGGCAAACTTCACTGGAAATGTACTTATTACTAATCACATTCTGCATTACAGTCTCTTTCAAAATGTGGTTTCATATCAGTTATTGGATAACATTTATGCCAATACTGACATACCTGTAATGGGCTGACATCAGCTTATAATATTGGCCAAGCTATATAAAGGTCGGGCTTTTTGCTTTTTCCTCATTTCTGCTATCTTTCCCTTCATCTTCTACATCAAGGAATCCCAGTGTTGTTCATCTCAGCCTACCCACTATCACCTCTTCCAGTGTTTATACACCTGACTGTAAGGCTGATGAGCAACACCTTCTGGTGGAACAGTACTCTGCACTGATCTGTTTGTTTGTGCTGTACATGACTCAAATCAGTGCCATGTTACCATCCACTGTGACCAAAGTGATTACCAAGCAGATCAAATGAGAGAGCAGGGAATCCTATCGTCAAACAATTCTCACTCTGCCCCTGTGGATTATGCTTTCTGACAATTTCTCTTGGATGTAAATGAGGAATGTAAATGAACATATAGTATCTTCTGTATATCGCGATATGTACTTTAAGTGAGGGCGATGCTATGTTTTAGACGAGGCTGACAGCGTGGAATCTCTCAGTGGATGCACACATCTCAGCAGGTCAAGATGGAGTCATGCTTTACCATTAGCAAGAGTAAGATACAAATATCAGACTCTTGCCTACTAAGTTGATGCTTGGTAGAGGCACGGGTCTGACATAACGGCATCATTAACAACATTAAACAGCAAAACATCAAACTAACACTGGCCTTCTTGGAAGGAACGCCCACGTCTTCCCATTTGAAGAACCTCAGACACCCTCATGCACACCGACAGAGATTCTGGATACACACTCTCGCACACATGCACACCATTTTACACACTGGTGCCGTTGACACATCACTGCAGGAGAGCTGCAGCGAGAGGACGCGGATGACAGCATGAGGAAAAGGAGGAATAGCAAAGGAGATATGACTATAAATGGCACACTGTGTAGCAGCAGGCTGTAAAGGCAAAGCAGAATTCAGAATTCTGTAAACAATACAAGCATGAAATAAAGAAAAATTTATCTATTTCTTTTTAAAAGGAAGACTTTATGAACTATCTGAAAACACAACTAGGAAATTACCCCAGGAAGTAGAGGCTACTAATCTCTATAACTGCAGACACCCCCTTTCTCTATCACTCTGTCTTCCTCTGTCCCACCTCGTCGATTCTCCCCACATCATTGGCTCGGACTCTCTGCACCCTACGGTGCCAGCTTTATGGTGCCATAAACATACACAGTCTGAATAGTATGAAATGGAAAAGGCTGGTGCTGTAGGTGGATGGTGAGGATGAGTGAGCGTGGGTATAGCACAGCAGGAGTGATCGCAGAGGTACTTTCTGTGAAATCAACCGCCATATATGACATTTATGCCATATCTTTTGAAGTATGTCCCACAGTTGGGGAGAGGCTGACTGTAAGCATCACATAAGGGCTGGTGGGTGGACAGGTCAGTAAGAAATAGGCATTATAAAATCAATGAGCTTTAGAAAATTTAGCAATGGCAGACGAGAAAGCCTCAAACCGGTTGGGGTTCAAGTCGGTAGATTTGATGAATTGGTGTACCCTGGATGTCTGTCCAACTTGCAGGCAGGAGGCTGTGAAATGTAAGTGCTGAATAAGGGAAGACTGGGTGGAAGTAGTCAATGTGTCACCCGCTGATAAACTGGCTAAAGTAAGCAGGTGCTGTAGGTGCGGAAGTGCAGCCGCGGAAAGCAAGAAGCGATTTTCTGTCTTTCCACAGTTGAGTGGCATTACTTGTGAGGCATGTGGGGTGAGTGTAAGAGGTAAAAATCGAATTCACAAAAAAGCATCTGAAAAGATCGTAGGCAGGTTTAAGAAGATTTAAAAGTAATTATCTGCACTATGATATTTGTAATATTGCTACTATATACAGTACTTCTTATTAAGAGAACAAAACACAAAAATGTATTATGTTACTGTATGTATCCAAAGCAATTTATCTGAACTGTAGATTAAGAAGGGTTAACAACAGATGAGGAGGAGCAAATCTCCTTTTGAATTTTGAATGAAGTCAAAAGTAATATGAGAATTTCAGAGACTGCAGTGGGAAATTGACTAACGATCACTCAGACTATTGACTCTGGATCATATGGATCATTGGCACAAGTCCAATACCCGAGACCATCTATAACAGGGGCTTATCTGTGAGCATCTTCCCTGAAACAAAAACCCGGGATTTCCCTATATTTTCACTTGAAAGACATGTTTTAACTTCCTAATCCTCCTTTCTGGATTAACCCCCTGGATCCACAGACTGATGCAACAAGAGAGGGAAAATTGAAGACAACAAAAAGAGATACTGAGCGGTTCAAGGTGTTAATCAATTCATCTTCAAAGGTGCTATCAAATCCAACCAATAAACTCTGTAATAGTAGCTGGGGAAAGAAATAAATGGGATTTGTGAGGGGACCTAGTGGTGCACTCAGCAGGTAAATTTACCTTGGGTGTGGCTCATAGGCAGATTTAAAAGCCTCTGATAGACTTGTTTTTGATAGCTGCTATCTGTCTTCCTGACAGGCGCTTGAAAACATAATCCACTGCACAGTTATCTCTTCTGAACACCTAATGTGCAGCGGCTATAAAAATGCTGCTCACTTTCTGTCTGCCAATATGCCAGGCTACTCCTCAGGACACTTTGGAATACAAACAACAGCAAGCTTGATAGCACAATGTAATCCAAATGTAAACAAGGTCGCAACTACCTTACTGTAAACCTTCTCTCACCTTTTAAACAGCAGAAAGTTCACCTGTACAAGCATACAGGTCGTGATAAGTTAGCTATGTTACTTGAGTTACAGATGTGATGTTTTTTCCTAACCTGACAGAATAGTTTTAGTTCCTAAACCTTACCAAGTAGTTCCCTTGCCTAAACCTAACCAAACTGTGACCATACAACAAAGGTCGGCTATGTCTGCCACCAGTATGCTACAACGCTTATGTTGGAACAGCGATACACATTGTTTTGGGAGTCACTAGCAAAAAACCTATTCAGTCATTCAGCTATGAGGTAGGGCTGAACTTTATGGATTTAATATCACAATATTTTTAAGCTATTTCGCAATAAACAATATACATTTCAATATTATGAAAGCTCCTGAAAAGCACTTCATAGGACTGGGCAACAAAATCAAATGTAACAAGTACCTTGATATCAATACGACAAAATGTTGCAGGGATGACTATTGGCACTTTAACCTAATCTTTACATAATGTCAGTTTAGATAAATAATCACCAGTAATGTGGGTGCAGTGACTTATTAGAACAAGTAGAGCAGTCTGGTAAGTTCAGAAAATCCTTTACACTTTACTGTAATGCAGCCACTTTACAACATGCCATATCACATTATAACAATATCCCAAATATCGATATACAGTGTAGTCTCACTTCACAGTAACAAAATATTATCATGGTATTGCCCAGCCTAAGTATGAGGATGTGTTGCTTTTCATGTTCATTCAGTACAAAAATTAACACTTACACAGAGTTTGTTAGCATTCCAGAAAACAACATTTCAAATTGGGTTTAATTGAGAAGCACAAAATGCAAATCCTCCAAGTAAAACTCAGTTATACTGTTCAAGTGACTACGACTTCAGTTTATATGGTCAGTTTGTTTCATTTTACTTGCAAATCAAGTCTGGAGTGCAAGAGTAACAGCGGGGGAGGGTTTGGAGGGTAAGTCTATGACTGCACTTGAAGCTAGTTAGAGAGCCATCAATGTCTCATCATGCATCTTTAATGTGCATAATATCAAGAGGTGTTTCCCACACTCAGGAAATCATCACTATTAAGCGCTTGTCCATCTTGCTTTCTCTCTTGCTTACTCATTGTAGTATTGTGGTAGTATCATTCTCACCTTATGCACTGCGACATTTGCTTTTTTACCTCTGCTGTCAGGATTTCTTTGCTATCATGGCTACTTAGAGAAAGTTAGGCCATTGACGTATTTAAACATAATTATCCAGTAGCCTGCAGGCTATTGGATAATTCTGTCTCGTCAGGATTCTCACTCTTCAGGATGCACGATTTGCCTCATAGTGAATAAAATAAGATTTGCAACATCAACATGGCAAATATGATGGATCTTCTGGTGCTCAAATTATAAATTGTTTCAGCTTGTTTGTGGTGTGTGTGTTGGGGAGGGAATGAAATTTACAGACCAGGTTAAATGAATCTAATTATATTATTTGCCAAAGTAATGAAATTACGCACCTCTTGACGCTGTGAAATTGACTTGGGCCTGACAAACATTTCTTAATTCTAGATAATGTAGTGTCTCCAACCACTGTAAAGGGGTTGTTTGTAATATGTAGCAGCATGTAGGTTAAGGTATGTGGAACTGCAATATCGTAATGTTTTTTTTATATTTCTTCTCATTAAAGGCTAAACACACATTTTTCTTCAAAGAATCCTTTAGAGTTCATAGATATTAAACTGTGAGGTCTATTTAGGCTGAAAGGACTTTAAAATGATTATTTCCATCAGCTGTAGCTACATGTATGATGTCATTTCTAGAGCAGCTGGAAATAGGCAAAGTTAATCAAAGTCAAGAGCTTTCATTTAAATGCCCGTCCTGCCCTGGGAGTGAGCAGCAGTCCAAGGGCAGGCATGTATACCACCAAATGCTCCAGACAAACCCCTGAGCAAACTCTGAGGATTTACAAGAATAAACAAAACCTCCTTGGTGGAGATACAAATCTGTGGGGGAAGGAAAGACTCCAATCTGTCTCAGACAGTAGGAGGGATAGCAGACAGTTCTGAGATAAGTATGCTGGATAGAAGAGGCTTCTGCTACAACGTAAAATGGCATAATATGAGCATATGGTCATGTTGAAACGTATTTAAAATGAGTCTAACACTTGACACACTGTCTTGGGTCAAGGGCTTTTAAAAAGTTAATGAAAGGTGCTTGCTATTTACTGCAGGTTGAAAGATAAGAATAGGGATACGGGGTGATTAGCCACACATTTCAAAATAAAATAAATCTTCTCCATCATTTGGCTTCACACTGATGCGTCTGCTTCCCCGCTCTCATCATCAATCTGCAGATACTCATCACACATTCATGATCAATAGCTTTTCCGTGTCAGTACAGGGCAGACAAACGGTCCTGAATTATTAACTGATAATATATGAGCAGGTAATTACATTTCCACAGAGACAGTGAGATATCATGTTCTAAAAATAAGTTGGTATATGAGAAAAAGATGAACTCACTGTTTTGGATATTACACAAGGCTTCCGAGGAAAAGCACACCCTAAAAATGACTCTGATGAGAAGTCAAGAATACTGTGTCTTCCTCGGCACGTATTTCAAATGCATGAAAACATGAAAGATAGCACACACAGCTTGACAAACAGTAAAATCCAACTGCGCTTTAGATAAAAACACAAACAGAATCACACAAAGAGAATCTCTTACGTGCAGCTGTGATGAGTGATGATTTGAACTGGGGTAATGCACTGTAGATGTGGCACTTACAGATTATTAAAATACAATGAATATGGATGACAAACCGCCTGCCGATGGCATTAGAAAGTCATCAATAATGTATAATGTCAGTATGAAATCGGTGCCGTTTGAGCGCACCAAAAAACCCAGCTGCTGATTCTGTGAGAGGAAAGTTGGCTGTCACAGACTAAAAAAATAACAGAATATATGCAAGCTGCGCACCTGAAAACTCAGTGTATTTACTGTAATGTATGGCGAGAAACAAAACAGTGCACACACTGCTGTACACAAATGGACAGCGACTCAAGATATTGTTTACGCATTTGTTGGAGATGATGGCATATATCAGAGCAAGAGCAACACAGGTCTTTTCTGTTAGGTCAACAGCACCAAGAGAAAGTCTCTATTATATCACATGCAGAGTCGCAGTGTTTCACATGCTCACCTCACCAATCTGTTTTGCCGATACAGTATGTGGTCTCAATCTCACGCAGTAATGCTCTTCAAAACCAATTACTGCGATATGCTGTTTGTTTCTCACTGCGGTTCAGTTATGCCGGACAGTGAGATAACGCTATGACCGATGATCAAATGTCTACAGGACCTGTGACAGCTCCATTCAAATAAAACTTTGAACTTATTTTCAAAGATTGATGGCTGATCAACACTGACGCATTCATTTACGCTCTACTTGTTAACTTGATGAGAGGGTTTTCTGCAGCATATCACAGGAAAGGTGTGGTGCCTTTTCTAAAAATAAATGAATACCACCTCTTAAAAAGATCAAACAAATCATTAAAGTTTCATGAAATATGTCATCAACCTTCAGATCATGAGCTTACACTTCCTGCAAATCAGTTTGCTGGGTGAAAGCCTGATTAATATTAAACTGATTCATTGATGTACGAAGCCTTGGCAATTGAAGCAGTTGCTCCATTCAATAGATCGTTTTAACGTTATGCACAATGCTTCATGGTCAGCCCCTGGGCTCGATTTTGTTCCGATAAAATTGGGGTCAAATTATGTCAAAAAGGAAGTTCTTCTACCTTTGTGCATCAACAACAGGGAGAGACAGCGGTTCTCCAGGTCGCTATCCCCAGGTAACGCTGGAACAAGTGGAATGACTGTGGAAACTCTACACTGCAAAAGAAAAACAAGTCCGCTGACGGAGGAGGCAAAGAAGTCGAAGTGGGAGAGCGAACAGATGGGCATTCACTCGATGGAGCACCCCGCTGTTGCATTTCCCTATCGGAGTTACCTACCTATTACAACACTGTCTTTTCATAGCACTGATATCATGGTTCTTAAGTAAAATTGGGATTCTTTCTGTTGTTTTTTGCTTCAGTAGCCAGGCTGCTAGCGGTAGCCGTGTTGATAACGTAGTCTTTGCAATAGCAGCGGCAACAGTAATAGCACAGGAAAGGTAAGTAAGTATTGCACACTAAGATTGGAGATTACACATCTTAATATCGTGTTTTGCACGGAGCTCCTCATGATCCCACATACAGATCAATTCATAAAAGTTGGCTAATCTAACCATTCTGCACAAAACTTTAGTTATACGCGAAGACATACAAATTTTAGAATTAGTTTGAGCCTCGCAATGAAGGAGGAAAAATTAGTCTGCCAACCATTTCAAAGATACGGAATTTCACTTTTACATAGTGAAAGGGAACCATATCAACCTCACTGTAGTATTAACTTTAAAAACAAGTAGTCCCTCAAACTTTTCCTTCCTCTTGGCTCTCACCGCTTCTCTGATTTACAGTGCAGGAGGACCTATTGAGAGTTGGCCAACACACTGCCTGTCAAAAAGGCTGTAATTCAGAGCCGAGCCATGGAAGAGGCTCATTGGTGCTTGTCATTAGATGTAAGAACAGGACAGGAGAAAAAATATAGTAAAGCTGCCATAAAAGCCTCGGTCATGATTGAGCTGCACTCGAGGAGCTGCCCCATGCTCAGATTATAGGCACTGTGTGAGGCTGTAAATGTGAGTGTGTATATGTGTGTAAGTTCCTGGCCTATGTGTAGCATCAGGAGTGATGGATGGTCGCAGCTCTGGGGTTTCCCTTTACCCAGAATGCAATCTGCTCTAGAGGATGTATTGGGAAAGGGTGCAAACACAAGGAACTCCATCACGGGACGCTGACGGGTCAGTTGAGAGTCTGCCTCGTTACAATTACACACAATCATACACAAGTGTGCCTCTGTTACTGCTGTGCGCTAAGAGGATTACACTTTCCAGTCGCCTGCTGACATTTACCCAAAATGAACCTTCACTAATGATCTTACTGCAATTTAAATTCAGTGTGAGATTCCATAACAGCAGAATCTCTGGCTAAATACAGCTGAGCTTATGAACACAAACAAAAATAGGGAAGACATTTGCACAGCAGGGAGGATAACATGGCAGGTGAGAAAGCAATGGAGGGGACTTTGAATAAAACAAAAGACAACCTGCTGACAGTGTTGTCGAAGCTCCGCTCCTCTCACAGTTTTCACATCTTCAGACGAGATAATACGGCTCAGTGCCGTCTCGTTAGTCTTAGTCACACGTTGAGAAGTGAGAACTAATCACTGTAACTAACCATCCACGCTAATATTAGTCCTTTAAGTATGCACATATACGAGCAGACCACAGGCACACACACACAGCACACATACACTGCATAATGAACACACAGTGTGTCAGCACGCACAAATAACAGGGACTACAGCAGTCTAGCTAATCATTACTTAGTCTCAGAGGGATGAAATTACAATAGTTTCGAGTAGGGATGTGTAAGGAGTGGGAATCAGGCTTTAAGCTCCAACATAACTCAGTATTAGATTATAGGCAAATTACATTTTATGCCATACAAATGTATGAATTGTAATTCTAATTCTGCAGAAATATATGACCAAATATCAGATCCAGGGATAAAAGGGTGGGTAGCATGAAGGTAAAAATAGAGAACAAGAAAAGCTGCACAAAGAGAAATCAATTGGCCTCTATTATGAGAAGAACCGATGAGAAATAAGAGCCAGCGGGTAAAGTCAAAGATTACCCCCTGCAGAGCAGACAGTAAGCAGCTTGTGGGAAAGAACCAGTGATAGAGTACACCACAACATACAGTACAGTACTTCTGAACTGCGTCTGAGCGTTTTTGCAGTGTTTACCACTAGCTGATAAATCAAAAAACATGATACATTTTAACAGAAATATTACCACAGTCTGACAAATATAAAAACAAGATATTTCATTAATAACACTCCAACATGGGTTGAATTTCATCAATTTCACCACGTTTGCATTATCACTCCAAGTTAGTTTTCTGAATCTATGGTTGATCTATATCACACCTCAAAAACCAACTCACTTCTAATAATGAAACATATTTACAACACAGTGGCAAAAAAAGATAAATTAAGGCACAACAAGAAGTTTTCTCAGCAGGTTAAAATGATTTGCAGCTCAGGCAAATGCTGATTTCCATCCATCAATAGCTGCACGTCGACACAAATAACCACTTTCCATCAGGAGCACTTCCCAATAGCAACAATTTCATATTCAGCCTTAAAGTAAAACAAAACTATTCCCTGAATGCAGCACACGCAACAACTTGCACCTGGCACATTTGCGAGATTATCCTTCATTACAACAAAGTTGTAGCAGCAGGAATAGATCTGATGCTACAAATGTGCATGAGGAGTCAACTTGCCCCAGTTTTAGAGCCTGAGAGGGATAAACATCAGCACAGGGAGCCCAGAGGGGCTATCCACTATCCACTTAAAGAGCTTACTGGAACAAAATGATATGATGATTTGTAAAAGCTAGAAAAAGGTCAAGCAAACACTTCACTTGATACTCTGCAGCGTATCGCACACAAACGTACGCAGAAAGCATAATTTACATCCAGAAATGGTCATGCTGAACACTGATCATTGCATCCTAAATAGTCACAGGTGTCAAACACTAATTGCTGATCCATCCATGTCATATTATCCATTACACGTCACATCAGTGAGTAGTAACAGCAAGTACTGATTGCCTTTATAAATCAAATCTAAAGTGAATGCTGTGACAGAAGTGGAACACGAAAAACAGGGTTGCACTTCACACGTTGAACACAGCAATGCAAAAGTAAATGAAGACACATGACTGAATGTCTTGGCATTACGTCCGGCATCGAAGTAGACAACAACCCCTGTATTATCCCCTCTGATTGTTAGAGAGGCATTTCAAGTTTTGTGTAAAGATTCAGCTGATAGTGAGAGCAGCACCTGGCAGGGTGAATAGTCAACCTCCACCATACCAGATTATTTTAAACTTAAGCTAAAGAGAGCTAAAATAGAAAATGTTCTATTCAATTTCCTGTTTTCGTTGCACAATGGCAGACACTCTTCCTTTGCGCAATAATTTGACATTTGTTTCTTCAGATAAAATTCAGCCTGAAGACTGGTGGGCACAGTGAAAGCGAGGTTTGCAGGGAACCAATCTGTACGTGGATGGTGTTCTACAGCCATTTCACTGCAGTCAGTATTTACTTCAGAATGATAAATTACAGCAAAAAAGTTTTCAATTGGCAGTTTAGGCTATGAAGTTTGCATTCATGTGGTGGGCAAGCCCAACCTCTAAGACTTTGATGTTGATCTGTGCTGAATTCACATGCCGTTTTCTCTAAAAGTGGACACTTCAGTCAAAAGAAACAACTAAAAAAACACATAAAGTGTTCAAAGTTATGTATCCTCTATCACGCACCCACACATATACAGACAACAAACACACACTACATTTGATTCATTGATATAATGCAATGAAAGACGGTCAGATCTCGGAGTGTAAAGCCTTCACCTTACCGCACCCACAGGGAGACAGAGGGCAGAGTGTTTTTCTATCTGAGGTCACCTACAAAGCTGCAAAAAGTCCCACTGGTAGCTCGTCATATATGACAGCTAAGACAGGGTTGGAGCCCTGGGGACAAAACAGGACGAGGGGAATAGCAAAGCAAGGTTATTTGGCAGGTTGAATTTGCTGCGCTGAAAAACAAAAATGGGTTGCTAAAAGGACGCTTTTGTAATGATGTAAATGGCCATTGCTATCATCATGTGGCTATCACTGCTCCTCCTTATTCACCATCTTTCTTTTCTTTTTTACTTCTTCCAGCAAATTCAATACAACATCAGAGGCAGGTCTGAATGAAAAGAGGCAAAGATGAGATGGAAAAGCACATCATCAGGTTAGACACCTCTTCTGTACCTTGTTAAAACAGCTGTGAAATTCACCTACGTAATTCATCCAGTGCCAGTGCTTATTTTGTTATCTTTTTTAAATATTGAACCGTGTCGCAGTGTTGGCTGTTTCTTCTGGCGAGGGACTGTTTGAATTAGTGCGGGCTGAAAAGACACTGATGACAATGCCAGCAAGTGATTGTGGTTGTATTGAAAAAGCTCCCAAATGCCTCCTGTTTATTCAATACCATACGTGAAGGAGTGATACCTCCTTACTCCCATCAGGCTGCCTTGCATTCTCTTCTGAGGTCGAGAGAAATCACCCCTTGAAGTCAGTGTACTGTGATGGCTCAGGCAGATAGCAGCCAACCTCCAAGCACTGTCTGGAGACAAACAAAGAATAAACAGGCTCCTACATAGTCAATGGCAATCCTGAAATCTACCGGGAGATGCATGTAGAACCTATTTACACACCCTTTGTGTGTATACAGCAAACACAGCACAAGAACATTTAGAAAAGAAGGAAGTAATGATAAGGAATATTGTTCATGTAGATGCAAGTGAAACACCAAAGAGTGAGAAAATGTGCCAAAGTCGTCAGTGTTCCCATCAAAGAGTGACACATTGATATTTGTATATTGACACACTGGTCTATTAGTATGTCATGTCAGTGCCTGCACGTCGTCTCTGGCCAGTATTCAATGTCCAATCTCTGTCGTAAGGCGATGAGCCCTCAAAGACTGAAACTGACGGCACCTGCATGCTCAGCGGAAACGCATGAGTGCAAGAGGCTGTGAGAGCTCAAAATGCTTTACGAGGAACGAGACAGCCACAGCAGAGGCTTTCCAGTAAGGAGAGGCTTATATTTCATGTAGTTTAATTAGTTGGAGTGCATTTAATGGCCAAATATGCAATAATGTTTGATAAAAGTCAAAATTAATCCTGCTCAGAGGCTTTAAATTCAAGTACCAAGTTCTGGTCAACTTTAACAAAGGAGCATAAGAAACATCACAAACTGGTGTGACCCGTGGACACAGCCCAGGGCAGGCAGGCTCCACAGCAGGTGATTAAAACCGCCCAAGTCATAATTGGTACCCATCTACCGAGCATCAGCGGTATCGTTGAGGTGAGATATGTGCACAGAGCCCAAAAGATACTTAACGACAACACCCTTCTCAGCCGCAATCTGTTTACCCTGCTGCCATCTGGCAAAGGATACAGGAGAATGTTCTGCCGTACCACCAGAGTTCAGAGCAGCTTCTTATCCTCAGCTCTCCACCATAATGTGGGACTGGATACCCCTCCTAGCTGAGACACCACCACCCCTCTTTTGTGTCTGGTAAGTCAGCCTCATCTGCGGATGCATTACATCACTTGGATGCATGTATCAGAGCTATGGCGTCAGCAGAAACGTTGCAATAAATGTGAACACTTCCTACCTTTGTGCTTTTGTTTTTGAAACTCCGGTTAAGTCTCCCTTAACATTTTTCTCAGAATTCCACAGTTTTTTTAGACTGATTGCACAAAATAATAAATCACAACTTAAAAACTATAAATAATAATAATAATAATGATTCCAATGGTTCACGATGAACGTTTCAAGGGTTTCTAAAACTTAATGAATAAGCAATGCTTTGGCTGTCTTAGTGTTAACCTCTCTAGTTTACGTATCCTAATGAGTTGTTCAGTATGCTTGACTGTAAGTTGTGGTGTTAAGTTCAGGTGGTACTTTTTATTACGAATATCTGAAAATCCATTTTACAGAGACCATCTCCAGAGAGCTGTGCTCCAATATGTTTCACAGACAAACCTGGAAAATATTTGCATCATTTATAATTCATGTGGGAGATTTTAGTGAATCCGTTGGTACCAGAACTAAATTGAACCACCAGGCAAACTACTTTATTTCAAAACCCGGCGGTTCTCAAGTCTGCATACCTGACATGAAGCCCAGACAGATGGGTTCAAGGAAAATCCCACCAATCCAGTGTCCGTCTGCTGCATGTAAATGACAGTTTCTCAGGATTTGCCCAAAGTAGCCCTCTCTGATTGTTATTAAGACATTATTGCTTATTTTTTTCAGCGGTTATCTGACTGTGTCTTTGTCTCTCCCTCTCTCTCTGTAATGAGCTGTCTAGATGGGCCCAAGACAGGACAGGCTGCTCCTTATCATCACCCAGGCCGACAGGTAGTTGGGCAAAAAGTACGAGGGTGAGCCTATTTAGGATCCGTTGCCATGGTGACACCTACAACCACTAATGAGACCTCTGCATCCGTCACCATCCAAAACACTGTCTGTGAGACCTTATAAGAAAGGTCTGCACTTGTTTTGGTTGGATTGCCGTTACATTATGTATCGCATAATCGCCTGCTGCTTAAAGAGAGTATGTGGGCTGGGCTCCACAGTGAGCATAAGGCTATCTGTCCCGCAATTAAAATCACAGTTACACCTCGGCGCTAGTTCGAGATAATTTGAGATAATGCATTACTCTTTCTGATGAAAGAGCGGATCAAATATCTTTTTTTTTTTTAATAATGGGGAAAAACAGGAACATGCAATGAATTGACTAAGTCAAGATAGCACTATGTAAACATGCCCACTCCTGCTCAAGTGACTCGTTTCAAACATTTCAAAGTGCCACTCAGCCTTCTTTCAGGTCACTGACTTTGGTCCTTTAAAGTTACTGAAGTAATATTTATCACACAACGCAGGAAACTGTGAGAGAGTACAGGTCGCATGCAGCAATAAATTATATTTCATGGTCTGGACTTTTGCTCTAGGTAGTAAAGAGAAAGACACTATGAGTCACTCATATTACACAATATAGTAACACAGGATTATGAACTGTTTTGGCGTCTAATGTGACAATGCTCTAGGAAAAGCCAAGGCTGGGTTCATTCGATGCCTAGATGCACAGGAAATGAAGTGCTGCATCATTTCTGGTAATTCCATCTCGCTTCACACCTGGAAAAGGGAGTGAGCTGTGAGGACCAGATGTGTGTGATTTAATAAAACCCTACATCGAGCGAGAGAGAGAGAGAGAGAGAGAGAGAGAGAGAGAGAGAGAGAGAGAGAGAGAGAGAGAGAGAGAAAATAGAGGAAGAAATAGGGGGACAAGAGTGCCAAGAAAGATATTAAAGTGACAAAACGAGGCATATATATTCCCCTTAAGATTACAGAGAGATCGAAGATGCAATAACAATGTTGCCTCATGCATGGCAGCATCCTGGGTGCAGTGTCAAAACAACTGAGGGAGGTAGACAGAAACCAGAGCAAGGCAGCTTTCATTTGGTGGGCCAGATAGAGGCTTTATAAAGCTGTTCACCCTGTCTCTCAACATAAACCGCGATGCTGCTGAGGTAATGCGAAGAATAAATAGAGCTCCTACCTGTCCTATCTCGGATGGCCAGGTTGTTCCCTTTCTTTAGGACAATATCCAGCTGGTACATGGCTGGACTCGGAGGTCGAGGCGTGGGCTCTGCATTACTGGGTCCCACTATGTTGATGCCCTGTAGAGAGAAGTTACATCAGTTATATAGGTATTGTTGTTTTGTTTGTTTGTTTTTTTTTACCTTTCTAATGAGGACAAAGAGAGAGAAAGGAAAAGGACAGCAAGAATATATTTGGATTAGCTGTTATTGCAAAACGGAAGATATTCTACTAAATCTTAAATCTAGCTGCTTAAAAACTAGTTGTTTTTTTATACCAAAGGCAGAAAACAAATTGTACTCTGATTCAGAATAATCTACATTTAGAAATAATGACTGGCTGTGTGGGCTGTTTTTCAATTGTTTGTGTCCTAAACGCGAAAAAGAAGAATAGAATTGTTGCTGCAGCATCATGATGCTCTGAATAAATCATCTCGAAATAAAGCAAAAACAAAAAGTTTACAGGAACAGAC
Source organism: Diplodus sargus (assembly GCA_903131615.1). NCBI lineage: Eukaryota > Metazoa > Chordata > Actinopteri > Spariformes > Sparidae > Diplodus > Diplodus sargus. The sequence continues at coordinate 4,996,539 of CAEMYA010000002.1, read as the reverse complement.
TGGAAAAGGTACAGAGATTACTTTTTTGTACATTGCGTGTGTATTCTGGTAAATCATAGAAGGCATGCAGCCTCCTCGTGGAGCTCTTGGAAGGGGTCAGCTCTGTGGCTTTTTATGTCACGCTGCTGCCCTGAGGTCAGTGCTGTACTCTACTCTGACGGGGAGCCCCCACTGGCTCTCACTGCGGCTTCTCTTGGAGGAGGCCCATTAGCAAGCCACATGATGAGCCAGGCTATGCTCGGAGATCCACTACAGCTCACTTCCTCTCTCCATCTCTTGCTCTTCTTATTCTCCCCGACCCTCATTTCCCTCCCCTCCCCATTAGACAACCCGTGCGTGGGCATTCCTGTCATGTTCTCCCCGGCTATCGCACTCTAAGATGAGGATAAGAATAACTGCAAAAGAGCAGGAAAATGCTAGTGGACCTCTGAGAGGCTACTAACAGACAGCTGGCATAAGAGTAAGTCCCAGTAGTGAGGAACAGAAGAGACATCCCTGAACAGCTAAAAACTGGGTTGCAAATGGAAAAACGGGGAAAGAAAACCCATGAGGAAACTCCCTATTAACACTGTCATGTCAGAGGCATTCATCCAGATAAGAGCTGTCATAACATTTCCTGTAATTGTTAATATCATTGTTTCCCTTCAGGATATCGTCTGACTGCCGTAAAACATAAACTATCTGTGAAGATCATGCAACTTGTATACCAAAAAGATTCTATATTGCATGCTAACATTCCCAAAGCCCTATTTTTGGAAGGGTCACGATGGTGGTATGGTGTAATATGATGGTGTAGCATTGTTCTTTCATTATTCGGAGACAGCCCTGCGCCGAGGCAACAGGTTAATAATGGAGAGTACAATTGCGCTGTGATCCTTGACGTCCCACTCCGATTATCTTCTGCTGCCCTCCAGAAATTACCACAATATCATGTCCTAAATGGAAATCATGCTTAACTTTCATTTTCTACGCACTAGGAAATTGAGATGGATAAATATGACACTTGGGGACACAAAGGCCTGATAATGAGTTTGCATTTGCAGCAGAGAGTGTAGGAAACATTTGATTTGCATTTGATTTTAATAGTATGCATTTCCCCTGAAACAGAGATACAGAAGGCAATCAGAAAACCGTCGCACCAGCGCTCCATGTACGCCTGATAACAAGAAAATGATGACCGTAGATAGGCTCCAGTTAACCTTTGTGGAAGGAGAAAGCATCAGCGCACTGGCAGTTTCTGTTGAGGGGAAGTACAGGCTGCTATCGTGTCAAACAACAACAACAACAAGAGTGGAAAAGATGTGTGAGGAAAGCGCAGTGAGGTAGGTACTTCTACTGAAAGACTGACTGACCGTTTCACTAACCCTACCGCCTGGACCTGTTCTTGTGCTGTTGTTGTTGTTGCTTTTTCGTGACTACTCGATGATAATTGAATGTGGAAAGGGGATCATGGAAAAAAACGTATTATGATATCAAAATGTTAATGTGCAGAGGGTTACTCAGACTATACACAGCAGCAGGATGATACATACAGTGCTGTGGAAAACACGACACTGCCAAATCTCCATGGGTAAGTCAAGCCGAAAACACACAATTTTAGCTTCACAGCACCTGCAGCGAAACAGGCAAAATGGATGTGGAGTCAAATCTTTTGGGGAAAAAGAAAACTATGAAATACATCTAAAAAAACAAAATGTAATTTGCCGGGAAACAGGTCCACTCAGCTCTGCAAAAATCTGGAGAAATCTAATGTGAGCGCTCAGGGACAGACGGAGAGTCAAAGCTGTGTTTGGACAGGATTAACACGGGTCAGCAGTTCATGTAAGTTACTGTAATTGAACTCTCTCCCTCTCTTTGTTTGTGTGCACGCTTGTGTGTGTGTGTGTGTTTGTACGTGTACGTGTACAACAGTCGTAGGGCTCTGACCATAAGCCCTTCTGTCTACAAATGTGACGAACGAGCAGTGGCACACAGAGCAACACAATGTCGAGTCAGGTCACATCATAACAAACAACGATTAAGAAAAAGGATTCCTCGGAAGGAATACCGGTCCACGTGCCATTTTCTGCTCTGAGCTCTTCGAATGAGCATCAATAGACATGACAGGAAAATGCAGCACAGAAATGCCAAACAGGGGCTGAGGTCATTCAGACAGTGACACCATCACATTCACCATTGTGTAACAAACATCACTGACAACAACTGAACCAGAGTGTTTTTAAAAAACAAACAGTCTGAGGTGCTGACTGTTTATGTTTTGGATTTATGTAAAGGAAAACATACTATTGATGTTTATAACAATAGGAGATATATATTGTTTTATATGTTTATATATATATATGTTTTTTCGGTATCAGTATCTGAATCTGCAAACATACAATATCAGTCAGTCTAAAAAAAACAATATTGGTCGTTTTTTGTTTTTTTAAATAAAACCTTTGAAAAATGCAGAACATTAGCAAATCAATACTAGGGAATACTAGGAATATTTGTATTGTCACAATTCTCAGCCACAAGAGAAGGAAAAACTTTAGGCAAAGAAAAAGTAAAGGTGAGGTTAAGATACTGACACAAATAGAAAGACACACAACCACACACTCTCTTACACACAAACCAACACATTAACGAAGACTCTGGGTCTTGAACCAGACATTTTGTGATATAACCATTACCCTTGCCAATCCTTTGGGATGCAACCTGAGAGATTCCTCTCTATTGTGTCCCCAGAGTTCAGTAGACCTGAGCCCCTGCCTCTGCATGCTCACTCCTCAGAGATCACGACACACTTCAAAGACACGGACGAGACACACATTCACACTGACAGAAACAACAAGAGGAGAAGTGAAGAGAGAAAAGAAAAGGCAGGCACAGTCCTTCCCACTCCACCTGCTCTGTGTTTCATGGTCCCTTGAAGCTGACAGACAACTAAACAATACTTGCCACAACCCAATTTCCAGTCTCTCTCCATTCCCAGAGGGCAATAAACATTTTGGCAGAGGGACAGCTTGCAGGTCAACAGTCTGGGTGTATGTCTGTGCTTATTTGGCCAACACTACAGAGCCATTTGTGAGCGTTGCAAGTATTCCACTGTCATACATGACGTACAAAAAAAAAAAAAAAGAAATATTTGATTCAAATATCTTTGAGATTTTTTTCCCACCAAACAATTCTCATTTAAGATATTCAACTAAAGATTATCTAATGCTCATAAAAAAGAAATACACACAAAGGCATGTTTGAATACATAACATCCATCAGCACAATGTAAATACTGGAAGAAAAAAAAAAGGAATTCCATAACAGCAGCATGTGGCAACGATCCAGAGGTTCAACTCTCAGAGCACTTTGCGTTTACATTAAATAAACCCTGGAGAAATACGCTGGAAAGCTCTTTTTGCAGAAACCCCTTCTACCTGAATCCATTCAAATATCGATCAATACCAATTTCCGTTCTCCATTAAGTAAATACTCTGACTGGATAAATGGGGTTCAACATTGCATCACAAATATTGATGGCGATCCTGCGTCCATTCATCACCTCCCAGGGGAGATTTCTGCATGTATACCATGCATGAGCAGTGTGTGTGTGTGTGTGTGTGTGTGTGTGTGTGTGTGTGTGTGTGTGTGTGCTTCCTGTTCTTCAGCGTTTCTGTGTGTAAATGCACAGGGTTCATCTACCGTAAATCAGAGAGAGGAGACCTGATCTTTCATCAATAAATAAAACAGACGATGCATCGCACTTCAGGAAAGATGACAGTGGATGGTCAATGGGTTATTCCACTCCAGTAGACTCCAGGCAAACACAATGCATAATATCTGCTGCTCACAGTCCAAGAGGAAAAGGCACACGAGGTTCGGGAGTAGATTTTCTGGGTATACTGCGCAAGCATCAGCTCAGCTCTGAGAGATGTCAATATGAAGCCATAAAAAAGCTTAGTCAAACAGCCTGATTTCTATTGACTCCCCTGAACTTCAATTAAAGTTACACTGTATAAAATACAAAAGGTCCACACACACACACAACAACGCATCTAAATAAGAAAAGCAGTTTCAACATTTCTCTGACACATTTCTGCAGCCAACTGAAACTTCATCCATGACCTTTTCACAAGCAGTTTTTGGCCTTTTAAATCAATATCTTGCTTCTGTATCTCCACCGTTCAGCCAGAGTCTCAAACACATAAAAAAAGGAAAGATTAGTAGCGAGGTCAGTGTGGCAGTGGGGCCATGTCAAAAGACCAGATCGGTCGTTTTATGGCTCATCATGTTCCATTTCTCTCCATCACAAAGTGAGGACAGGCAATTGTGGCTCTTCACCGACAATGCACTCACAACCCACACACGACCCCTTTCATCCTCAAGCTCCGGGTGTAAACAGCCAGAAATGAAAGTTTAACTCCACAAACGACACTTGGTTGGTGGGAAGTGGCGATCAATGTTTTAACGTCTGGGAGTAACCTATTATGAAGACGGACTAAACTGAGGACAGTTAACTGTGTTTTTACGAATGACTGCCTGTCAGCCCTTTCCACTAAATAACAACAGTGCCTGATCCCAGGCAGCATCGGTAACCAGGTAAGTGTGCAGTAAGTGAGAGCACTATTGCACTACTGCTGGATTTGGGAGAACTTCACTGTCAGTAAGTTTCCCCTCTGACTTCCTGTGTTCCACTAGTTCTGTAGAGCTTTGATCGTGAGATAAGAAACATTTAGTCAGTCTGAATTAGGACAAGATTCTTCCTCCTTCAAGAGAGTAGACCTACATTTCCATATTTGCTTTCCAAGAAACATAAAGCACACAAGGATCTTCAGTCTTTTCGTTCCATTCTGTTCACTCAGCCACGACTCAAAAATTACTTTTGTGTTTGACTTCAATTTCCTCTCGCTCCTTCAAACATCCCGAGCCCCCACAGTTACTGGCTGTGACGGCTAATGGTGACATTATTTTGAAAGTTGTACCACATCACAACTGTGCTGTGCTGTGCCATTGTGCCAAGTCTTTAAGCACAGCCCTGCAGTTTAAGCTTCACTGCTGCTTGAAATGAGTTAAAATGGCCTACTGAGAGACTTTTCTCAAAATTCACATTTCGCCTTGAAAAGGGCGCTAGTAAGTAAAAAGAACTGCTTGGAAAACGTCCCTTTTGGGACATCAACCGGAGTCATATATTTTTTATTCTGGATTATATGTCATGACCGTCGTGTCTTTATGGAGGAAGCTTGTATTTTGCCCGGGGCACTGTGGAGCCAGACTCTCGTTTCTCACAGCAATGGCAGGTAATTTCCAGGCTCTGCACCTCCATTCCTGCGTAACAATAACCTGTTACTGCTTCTCTCATTAACAAGGACGCTGTGACAGTTCTCCATCTGCAAGTAGAGATGTTAACTCCTGCAACCCAACATCTTGACATACTCGCTTACCTCTCATTTTTCTGTATGGCTGTTTTTTTTTGTTTGTCTTGTTTTTTTTTAACTGTTATCTCGAGGAATAAGTTGATGTCCTCAAATGGTGAGTGATGGTTAGTGATCGTGTAACACTCCTATGAGAGACTAATAGGTGGTGAATAAATAGTATAGTGTGTAAATAGTCTAATGGAGCAGAGTGAAATGTCTAAATGAGACTCAAAGACGTAAGGTTTGATTTTGAAGTATGCCGGCTTCTTATTACAAAGAATATAAAAGGTTAAACATACAATGACAGTAGTAACACCAGCTGTGTTGAATCCAGAAGAAAAAATTAAATGGTTAAAGGTGAGTTCAAGTCCACAGTTCAAGAGAGAATGTGTGTGTGTGTTTACTGGGGGGAGGAAGACATATATAAGAGGGAATGAAAATGATGAGGCGGAGTGTGAGGGTGTTTATAGCAGTTGGCCTACCACACCACCGGGTGCAGTAGAAACAGGATGCGTTCAATGACCACAGCAGTATCTTGGGATACTGTTTCTCTCTCCCGCTCTCTAGGTCCTGGTGCAAAGGCTCGCCATAAGCAACAAAGATCCTAATCAAAGAACAACCAAAAGTGCAAACAAAACAAAAAAAACCTGACCTGTCAACATACAGTGTCAGTGGTATCAGTAGTTTTACTTTAACTACTGTTTGCCTATTAGTAGTCATTTTTCCCCTTTTTCAAATCACACAAATTGCACTAATAAGGACCTATAATTACAAAATAACACACTATGTAGGCTTTGCACCTCACTTTCTATACTTGTAACATAAAGGCTGTGTAAAAGTAACCAAATGTACATAGACATAAGTGCAAAAAAAATCACTTTTATCCACTTTATAACCATAAATTAAACCAAAAACCCATTTTCCTTCTTCTTTCAAAAGAAAAAAAAAGTCTTCTCACAGCTTGCAGTAAACAGTAAGCGCATAAAAATGAATCAGTGAGGTTCAAGTTAAATAAAAACTCTCATTTAGAAGAATAAAAATTACTGTCTCACCAATCTTTCTCATGGAACTGGGCGCATTCACATGAAATGGCGGCGCTCAGTTAGCTCACGGGTTCACAGTCACGTTGGTGGTACAGATGAGTGCGGGAAGGTCACAGACAGCCAAGGGCCCACCACTGTCGGAGCTAATGGCTATTAGCTAAGGCTATTAGCGCTGGAGCTAGCGACTGTGCTAATTTGCTTTTTCCAAAGATTCTCAACAAGTACTTTGTGAAAGTCAAAGCATTACAGCATACAGCATATATTATCAAGGTTATCTGGTATTTCCTGAAGTTTCATCAACTTCTTCAGTCTTTTCACCGACCCTGTTAGCAGTGTTCCAGTGCCGTCTCTCTCTCTCACACACAAAACGGGAGCAAGGGGGTGGGAATAGATGTGTTCAGCTATCTCTGATTGGGCCAAGATAGCTTGTCAATCTTTGTGATGTGTTCATGTATATTGAATATCCCATTATTTAAACAACTCTTATGTTATTTTGAGTGAAATAACAATATTGCAATATTCTTATAGTTAGGTTTTTTTTTCTCTCTAAGTCACTCTTTTTTCTTTTTCTTTTTTTTAGCAAAAAAACATCTTCAATATAACACACTTTAGGTAGCCCATGAAAATACCATTAATAGACTGAATTGGGGGGCATTGTATGTAAAGTGGATGAAGGTTTATTTGAATTCAACATGACTCATTCCTCTATGTTAGCCAAGTGAAATGTCACAGGCGCCTGTGCTTTGACTCTGGAACTAATGTGAACAAATTTTACATGTATGAGTATCATCAAAGTTGACTTACATAGATAGAGGAAAAATCCTAATTGGGCAGCTGACAGAAGTTTAGGCTCAGTAAAATATGGACACCCACAAAAAAAATAGACTGTAGCTGATTTAACAGATTAGCACACTTAAAAAAAACAGCAGGAGTTGGCTTTTACGTATCATTGCACTTTTTTGTGTCGGAGGTTACGGCTACTGCACATTAATCATTATAAAGTTTTCTAGCAGCTACCCTTAAATATAACAACAATTTAGCTTATTATAATGAGAGGTGTGTAATGTTATCCATGCAATAATTTATGTGATTCCACACAGCGGTACAATCATCAGTGCAAACATCCAAAATATACGTTGGTGTGCACATTGTAAGTAAGGGGAGCAAAAATATTGAAAAACCAGTGTTCTCCCATAGGATTTAAAACAAATCAATGGTTGCTTTAAACTCTGCAAAGTGCAACCTTATCGAATATCTACAGTATTTGATACAAACAGTCTAGACAACAGCACTGCTGTGAATGTCAGTCTGTGTGATTACAGTTTAGGCAGTAAGACACAAAGCAATCCATTAACTAGATATCTTGCTAAGTATTCAGACCTCCAGCCAAAAGCTAAGCTAGTGTATTCATTTGTGGTTCTAATCATCGACTAATAATCTTACAACATCGGTGTGCAGCTTGGTGTCTTATTCAGGGATGAAATATTTGACACGTAGCAGTTGACAGCCTTTGACTGTTGTGTCCGATGACACTGAGATGGACGACCTTCCTTACCACTAGATCATGTTGCTAAGCCTCACTGACAGGATGATTCAGTCTTGTCTCTTGGGATCATGTGTTGTGTAGCAAAATCTGTGTCCGAATCAATGCCTCTGTCCACCGAATTGTAATAAATGTCTTTTTTAATGTCTCGGTGAAAAAATAAAAACATTGCGGAAAGACAAAGAGAAAGGCATTAATTAATAATAAAAACAAGAAAACTGAAAAAGAAATAAACTTGGAGCAGTTGTCTATCAGGTGAGGTTAGAAAAACTGGCACATACTAGTGAAGTCTGCACCTTTTGTCTACCCTTTGAGTGTTTGTTTCCTTGAGGGCATGGATCTAGAGCTAGTGTGGGCATAAAAACATAAGATTGTAGTTGAATGTTGCTCCGCAACGACATAAAAAAAAAGAAGAAAGAAAAAACACTGTATTATTTTTTAGATAAAGCATACCCTGTTGTTTTCCAGGGTTAACATAACAGTGTATAAACTGAGTGTAACATAAAAGGTAGACAGAGGCTGGAACAGGTCCCAGTCAGAGTTGTGATATTTCACAGGCTAGTATCATGATCTCATTATTCCCCCTGACGGATTCATTTTCAGCCACAGAGCCTCTTAACAAGCTTTGAATGCGCAGGATATACAGTCATCCATCAAGCAGATATCTCAAGGTTTTCACATATGAAACACCTCCACGCCGACAGACACATTCACACAATTTGCATATGGACAGAGAAACACACACAAACACACACACACACACACACCATATAAATATGCATGTAATATGTTTCAGTGCCATCACACTGATTAAAAAGAAATGTAATGCTAACCTAACTTGATAATGTTAACCCTGACATTTCCTCCGCTTGCCTCTTGAATGACCTGCTGACTAAATCATGCACAGATAAATGTATGAACACACATGCAGTGCGTAGACACTTGAGAACACAGACACATGAGGGAAGGAAAGCTCTCGAGGTCTGTCAGCGAAGCCTGAATTTCTAGAAACGTATCTTTCATGTTCTCGATCTAATTATAGGACATATGGGGGAGGCAAATAGAAGAGAAGGAAGAGATTCAGGCTGAGGTTGTTTCCAGCTGTAAGATACAGTACACTACAGTATATTTCTCCCTCCTGAACCTCCTGACACCGGGAAAGTTTCTACAGAGGGGAAAGTAACAGTGTGATGTCTACTATGAAAGACGCAGAGACACTTTCAGTTCGTTTTAGGCTCCTTTACTTGTGTATTTTTGAAAATAACTCACAGCCAGCAAAACCATGGCATAGAAAAATGCCCTTACATGAACGAGAAGCAGCACTGTTGGTTAAAGTAGCTGTGCTATTACTGTAATTACTGTAATGTATTATTCTTAATAAATTGAAAATGTCATGCACTTCAAAGCTACACATTGCTGATTTGGCCATAATTCCATTGCCAGACTTGGTCACAGATAGTAAAGGAGTGTGTCAGCAACTCAAAACTCTCCTCACTTCATCAGTGGCATCGTCGATGACTCGTCTCCGCGCAGACAGATAGACATCTGCTCGGCCATTTCTGGGACTCACATTAGCTTAAATATTAGAGCGATATTATAGTTTTGTGCATACCGATGAGACGGATAAATATGCACATATTTCTCTTTCTCATCACACACTGCCGGTCGCGAAAGCCCCGAAAAGTGTTCCCCATTAATCTTTCCCACCCAAATAATCTGCTCCATTAAATACCACCATCTCAGGGCCATTACTCCTCTCCTCTCCTCTCCTCTCCTCTCCTCTCCTCTCCTCGCTGTGTGCAGCCAGGTGATGTGTAATGTGACAGATCACGGAGCCACTGCAGGGATCAGGCAGGTAGACAGCCAGCAGCCACTCGGCTAAATAATGAGGTCTCTTTGGTGAGTTCTTTCCTTAATAACAGTCTAGAGGTGCGCTGCATGAAGAGCAAGCGTCTTCACTTCCTCCTATAGCTACACAGATGAACCTGCTCTCAGACTAATTAAGTCTCTTGATGCAGCAGGTATAATGTCCTGCTGATAACAGCTGAAACACTTACCTGTGCTTGAATACGTGACAGTTAAGAGCCGAATCAAGTAGACGAGTCAACAGTAAAACACTCTACTGCAGCCGCCGTGCTTGCGTCCCAACATCAAAAAACAAAACCTAAAATCAGCCAGACTTCACATATGAAATAATAATGTTGTATCAGCATGCAGTGCAGACATCTTTGTTTACTCATTAAACTCACATTAAACTCTGAGTGTCACGGCTTTCCAGTAAGAGAGAAGCTGATGTCAAAATGATTTCTCTTCCTCCCATTCTATTATCCTGACGTGTAAAGTCAGTTTAACAGCCTGAACGGCGAGGTTTCACTCTCTATCAATTGTTCACGACCACAAAAGAGAAGCCCAGTGAGGGAGAGCCAGGGTCGACCAGTCGGAAAGCAATGAGGTGATTAAAAAGTACGCTGGTAAGGTGAGTGAGCAGTTCAATGTCAGTTCAAGAAAAGAGCTCCAGTTGACAGATGAAATCCATAACCTTTAGCACATTGTTCCTGAGGGGACTTGAAATGAAGCTTGAACTATGGCTGCCCTTTAAGCTGGAGAGATGAGCTGCTGACCGGAGTGAAGAAAGGCACAAAGGGCAATAAGCTCAGCGCACGGTACATGTGCCAGTCTCATCATCTAACGAATCAAACAGTCCCCACGCAAATGGAAAAATAATACGAATAATAACACAAAAACACGTTTTCACTGTCCTTATGCTTCCATGAAAATAAACATCACTGCACTGCATCCACAGTTACATGTCTCATCCACCTCCAGCAGTTCTGTATTCTGTCTAGACCTGACAAATTATGATAATTATGCACTCCGCTATTACTCAATGCTTTCAGCCACATGAGACAAACACAGCGTTAGACAGGCTTTTAATGAATCTAGAATATAATCCTGCTATTTACTTTTTACACCTGGCATCAACCCAAAGTGATCCCACTTTTGTAACTGATGCTTTTAACACAGTGCTTTTGTAATTCTGTCAACATGTTCAGGTTTTTGTACAGGACGCATTAATTTGGTTGGAGTTGGTAAGACCAATCCCCCTATTCACCTGCACATCTTCATCCAGTTCGGGCAACTAGAGCTCTCCCTGTCTTCAGCCGCGGCGGGATTCAAGGTAGGAAAGTCCAGTAAAGACTAAGAGACTCCGACAAGGACCTGGTGAAGCAAGGTGTCACATCAAGAGCTGGGCGCAAGTGGGCAGCCCACCCAGCCATGGAGCAGGCAGTGAGTTCTCTGAAAGCAGCGAGACACGATCTAGCAACACAATCAAGAGTGACACTGGTGGCACCACAGCAATCATAATGTGCTTCTGTCTCTTGACACTAGTGCACGAGAGAAGCGAGAAGAGGCCAGCTGGCACAACGTGAAGAGTGCCATCACCCTACTCCATCAATGCGCGAGCCAGGCCTAAGCCCAACGCAAACTGCCAGCTCCTAGAAGATGAGGGTTGACCTGGGAAGCAGTCTACAGTTCCCAAGGGTAGTGTGCATAACTCTACATCCAAAGACCAGAAAATCAGTCTGCCTGAGCTTAAAAGTATCCTGGGAGGAGTGATGTGAAGAGGCCCATGAGAGGACCTCCTTGAAGTACCAGCCCTTAATCACTTGGCTTTCCAGACAGCCTGGAAGAAAGCAGCGAGAAATAAGTGGGAGGAGCAGAAAGTAATGGAGTAGGCAAGAGGAGGGACTCTGGAAGCCAGGAGCATGTGAGCAGCCCACCATCTGAAGAGTGTTAAAACGCAAAAGTTGGGTGCCACCTGAAGACATCCAACTCTCCGCTGACTTGCGGTTTGAACAGATATCAGGTTATTATGCTCCAGAGGATTATTCTCTCCATTCATTACACGCATCCGTCCATGACCACAATCGATGACTGTTCACACCTCAGTGATACAGAAGAGCTACTTCCTGAGAGATGAATGAGCACCCAAACGGCTCTTCATTAAATAATGGCTCATCTGTGCTTGTCATTAAACTGACAAACATTAATCTCTCTTTTTACAAGAGCAAGCAGCAGGCATTAATCTGGCAGATGCAAAGCCCCATTGTGTCGAGCACAATAAATAATGGGGAAAAGGAGAATTACTGTAGGTGGCTTTGAGTGACTAAACGGTGGGAACAAAGTGAAAATGAATGTGTAAAAAGTTATTTTGAACAAAGATGGAATTTAGATGCTCTTAACAATTATATATCCCACAGTGACACATCTTGATGTAACACTCACAGTACAGTCTCTCATCAGTCTGTGTTTGTAGGCAGCTTTGGTCCATACTGAGAGGACCTAACTGTGTACTGTACGCGGAGACTGCATGGGTATTTGGGCACAAAAACAAGGAGACAGAGGATCAACGGAGGACAGAGGTCTCTGAGCTGACTCGCGTTCCCTATCCGTCTCCTTTGACATCCTGGACAGCACAGCAGGAATGCTGCATACATTCCTGTCAGAGCACATTAGGACATCCCCAGAGCTTCCCATACCCCGAGGACAACGCTGTGCTTACTGCTGGTTGAGAAAACACTGAGCTGTTCATTCCCTTAAAACACAATGCTGCAACTGCAATCGCATATGTTTAACTAAACGCTACATTAAGTGTCATTATGAAAATAAAATAGATATAGAATTGGACAATGCACAATATAATCCCTACAGTCATGGTGATGATAATAATGGCAAACATAGCACAAGTAGCCTAACATTATGTTGTTTTGTGTTACATTTGCAGTTTCACGTTCAAAGAAAGAGCTTAAGCGAGGACAGGGGAGAGAAAACCATTAAGGATTAACAAGGCTGACAACTTGTCTGAATGCATAAAAAAATTATCCACCCAGTGAACATAAGTGTGTTGTAAATGTGTGTGTATACCATTATGTAATATGTTCCCTTTACTGTACTTCGCAGCAACGCTATGGGGAATGAGGGAACATTGTGGTTACACTTCAGAGGCTGCCTCATGTCAGAGAAGCCTGGATGGAGCAGAGAGAGGGGAAGACACAGCGGAGTATGAGAGGGAGATAGCGACGGACAGAGAACAAGAGATGAAACAGTAGGAAGTGGAAACATCATCTCTTTTGTCTTTTGTCCTCTTCAAGGGCCACACTTAGTCACCAGACTCACCACAAAGGGGCAGCGCCTCATACTGACTACACACTGCTCTTTCCAACAGCTCAGAGATTATCATCACACCACTCATCATGATGGTCACCTTAAATGTTACTGCGGATGCCCTCTGAGTGTGACTCTAATCTATAGCTCTGATCTCAATATACCCGCGATAGTAACTGAGTTTCCATTCTTCCTTCCAGCTGTATCAAGACCAACCCAGTTGCACCAGATGTCAGGGCTGAGCTGCATGGCTGGCCCACTTTGGTTTATGGTGAAATTGGTTGTCAGTGGTTAAACATTGTGTCAGATTAAGTTGTACTGTGTGTGTGTGTGTGTGTTTTAACTACTACCTCACACAGTCTATGGTAAGCTCTTGCTCCCTTATACTTGAGCAACTTGGCAGGCTTGTTTCATTTTTGTTTGTGGGGCGTTTTGTTTTTTGTTTGCTGAAACTGAGCTTAATGAGTCATTAGCTACCTCACTCAAAGATGGTCTTGTGTTTTTTAACGTCCTGGGAGATTACGTTTTTTTGCTCACATCCCGTCACATCTGTCAGCTCAGGCAGCATGAGCGTGACAAGCTCCTGAGGTTTAGTTACAGCACCTAGGTTTTTGATTATATGGACATAGTTTTCTTGTGTGGCAGAGACAGAGGAGCCCTTTTTCCTCAGGGCTCGACAAAAAGGACTGCCTGACAAGTGAAACGCAATGTCTGGCTGGTAAATCTAGCAACTCTCTTGCCTGATCGGAGTGTTGAAAAAGAAATAAACACATCATTTTTCAGTTCTGCCGCTGTTAATGGAAGGAGCTAAGGAGTGAGACATCTCGCTCCCCTCTCATCTCCGTCGAGAGTTGCATGTGCACAGTACAGATCGGGAACTCGTGAGTCAACGATGGCGGGCAAAGACATTTATGAGCTGAAGTGCAAGCAAACACTTAGTTATCCTTGAAGTTAAGTGCTGGATGTGGGATCCTTTAGTCGTGATCACAGATGTGATAACCAGCAGCCCGGTTCACATTAGAATTTTACACTTTCACTGTCATTGACACCACTACTGGAGCAACTATTAACCCCATCAATCTTGACCTGTCATAGCTAACACATCATCTTCTCACTGTGTTACTGTACGGGCGGCTCGGTGCGCCTCTCGGGGGAACATCCGCAAACAGAAAATGACATTTTCAACACATCAACATAAAGTGCTAAATGTGTTAATACCACATCTGGCACATACAGTAACATCTCTATTCGATACGAGAGGTGACACATGATGAGAGTTGTGACAGATTACATTCGCTGGCACGCTGACAAGGACAACTTTGCTTTCCCGAACGAACATACGGAACACAAGTTTGCCTGAAACTCGGTAAAGGTTAGCGCGAGAGAATCAGCACTCTGATCTGCTGCACTTGACAGCCACTCTCCATAAATAATGAAAAGGAAAGATCTTCCGCTGACAGAGGAATACAGAGGCGGAGGAGGTGGGAGGGGGTGAAACGAGAGCAAGGGTAGAGAACATAAAAGGGAGATAGAGGAAAAGTCAGGGAGAAATACGAAGGGTGCATTCAAGAATGGGGAAGAGCAGTCAGTTGTAAAGATGAATGTGGAAAACTAGACAGAGAGGTTTTGAAAGCATGAAAGGTGAGAACATTAGAGAGCAGGAGTTGAGGAGGGAAGTTGACGACAGGTAGATAGACAGACAACAGGGAGACATTAAGCCTTTTTCTACACAAAAATGAGATTGGAAAACGCGAAAGTTCTCTCACTTGCCCAGCGACTAGCATATTGACAAGCTGCAGAGTGTTCGCAGGTTTTTTCCCTTTTGCTCATCACCACTGAGTCCGGTGCGGCGACAAACTGAGCCGGGAGCGTCGAGTGTTGCTGACATCGCAGACAGACAAGCTGGCCACCCTGCTGCCAACCCAACGTGTCAACCGACCCGAAGCGAGCGAATGCCAGTCTGAGATCCCGCTGACATGCCTTACAAACAGACAAACAGTGCAGCCTCTAACAGGGCAGAGCATATCCACCAGGAACATGTTGATCCAGGCCTCCACTTGCTTGCTCAGCAATTCCAAGCCAGAGCAGAACAAACCCAAAAAGATTGCTGATGTGCTTTTTGTGAAGCGTCCGCTCACCACAAACGCAATACATTTTCTAAGCATCCACAGATAACAGCGTCGCTTTCTGGATTCCTTTCAAAATAACTTGTTCTACCTGCAGAGTCAGATTTTGTCCGATTAGGATTTTCTTTCTTTCTGACTATAACCAACAGCGTGCACACATTCTACTCCTACCTCTCCTTAATGGAAAAATTCAATTGTACATTGATGTTCATGATTAAATGCTTGACTTTCAAAAAACTTTCTCCAAAACATCATCAGGTTGCGGGATGTTCTGTCACTCTCAATCAAACAAACCTTTAAGTAAACTGCTCTATTACTTTGTAGTACAAATAAAATCTAACTGAAAATTAACTACAATATATCCGACTTTATCGAACATGTAGTTGGCTACTTTAATGACTAGCCTGTTGGTGAAACGGTCAAATGGAATTTCAATTCCACTTGGTAAGCACCTGCATAGTGTATACAGGTGTGTCCTGGACTCTTATTGCGAAAGGTACGAAAAAGGAGTCTGCAAACACGCTGTTAATGAAATTAAAAATAGGATGTCAGCTGGTCTGGTTTGCACACAGTGGAGCCTCTGTGTTGTTATTTTATATTACTCCCAAAGTGTAGATGCAAGTCAGTATTCAGTGGGTTGGGAGCTTTGCACTGCTAGGATCAGATTTAATAAAGCTTTTATGCAACTTATGAGTGCAAGCGGCACAGCTAACTGCCCTAAGTTAACAAACAGCTACGGTTAGCACCGGTTTAGCAGTTACTTTAGTAGTAAGTCGTGTTTTCTTTGTGAAATACGACCCAGTTTCAGAAAATCAGAGAATGAAGTTTTAAAGTTGTTTGAACACCTAATAATACTGTGTTTCTGTACATTAATATGTGAGGCCCTGTCATTTTTTCAACAACTGTTATGGTCTGTAATCGGTCGGTAATGAGTAAAAAAAGTCAGAAAAATCTGGTGAAAAGAAACGGCAATGAAGTTGAAGTGAGATCTGATCACTTGAGTGGTCACTTGAGACCCATGCGGAGACTCCTTTCAATGCTGAGGTGTGAACCAACAGCCCAGTTGTCTCCCAGGATGCATGTTGATTGCAGGTGTAAACAACCTCTTAACAACATCCTTGCAAACGTCGCTAATGCATTTTTAATTCTAATCTATAAAAGCTGAATGCAATCCCTCATTAATTGCTAATTGTATCTCTAATTGTATGTTCAATAATGCATACAAGAAAATGCATGTCAAAAGTTAAGATTCAAACCACTCAGCACTGAATCGATTCTCGTATTATCCTCTTGTGACTGCACCAACACTCTACAATACATTTAGTTATAGACTAATACCAGGGCCATAGTTTGACACGCCCCATAACTGGGCGTGCAACAGGAGGGCATTAATCACAAAATGCAGACCACTTAGAATAATGAGAGTGTATTTGCCTGGACAGATTCCAATTTATTGTAATGAACTCCAATGCAAGATTCGATGAGACCGACCCTGTGCTTACCATCTGAATATACATATGTCTCCATAACCTACTGTAAATTATTACCAACAGGTCCTCCTTTGGGATGCCCCTGTGATTCACTCTGCTGTGCCTCATCTGCCGTATGTGATTAATAACACCTGTTAATGTGCCACTTATTGCATATTGAAGATTATAAATAGCTTGAAACCTTCACAGACAATGTTACTCTGATACATACTGTACACTTCATGTTGTGTGAAGAGGCACCAGTCCCAGCATGTCTAACATTTAACAGCATGTTTCCGTAGCTCCTTACATTTACTACTACTACTGCCTCATATTCTTAAAAAGATTAAAAAAGGCTATTATAATCTCATTTTATGCACTCCTGCATGATACAGCCCCCCTGTGAACAATTTAAACTCCCACTATACTGAGAAAAGCCTGCAGAGCCAGGAGATGTTTTGTCTTGTCGTATGCTCCACCATATCCCAAACATACATACTGATGAAGCAGAGGGGTGAAGCTGTCCATCGCTTTTTTTCAGTTCTGACTTTATTAGAAGGCTGTTCCCCTTTTCCTCCCAGTGTGGAGTTCCTGCTGTTGGACTGTGGAGGTTGTAGGCTGCCATGTGCTACCGGATTGACTATGTGTGATAGGGCTTAGCCTCTCATCTGTAATGACTCCTAATGAGGAGCACAGCTTCCCTCACTGTCTGAGTCGTGACGCTGGAGTATTGATCTGGACTGAACAGCATCTGTTTAGGTACTACTCTGTACACTGCAGCACTTATTTATATTTTAGTTACATTTTAAAATCCATACTCATAGACAAAAAGGTGCTGCGAAACACTCATATCCTGTAGGGGTAAGTCTTGGGAAGCGATAGCATCCTGTATAAAAGAATCAGTGGGAGCTGCAGTTGAAGGATGATGAATAGTGCTTGAAGCTACACCTTTTGTACGTAATCCAGCACCAACTGCTTTGTTAAAGGTTAGGAACACTGACTGACACTGAGTGGCATCACTCTGGGTTTCTATTTGGCCACTGAGGAATTACAGGAAATATTTCTTTGTGGACTTGTGGAATGATGGACCTAAGCAATAAATCCATTTCACTGTGACAAAGAATGATGCTGTAAAGGTCTGCAATGCCTGAAAATCGAATGCCCAATTCAATACGTCGTGATTTTCACCACATTAAATAAATGTAGTGAAGATCTGATCAAAGAGTGTGTGACCACCCCCTCACCTGCAAACAGTCCAACACTACTACCAAACACTGCTACTTTTGCTAAGAAATGCTAAGACTGAGAGGAGAATTGTAGGAGGAGATGGTATCACTGCAGTGAACACATGATGGATGTGAAGCGGGGAGATGAGAAGAAACAGAAACTGTGAAAGGTGGAAAAGCAGTGGGTAAGGAGAGAAATGGAGCAAATCAAACTGATTCATACGTACGGTGCACAGGAGTGGGAGACGTTCTTAATCAGATTGGACTGTGCACTCCATTCAGCAAGTTGCATCTGTGAGATGCAGCAGGTTTGTTCCCCACAAATGAAAAGTGCATAAATATCCTATGTGCCAGAGAGCTGCTGAGCAATATCCTCTTACATAAGAATCCCCCATGCATCTTTGTTGCATAAAGAGGAAGGAGGTAGCAGCTATTCTTTACCCCCCAAGATAATACAGATCGTGACAATGATCAGCATTATTAACACTTAGAAAACAGCATCCTCTAAGCAATCTGCTATCTTAAATGTCTGGCATTGCAGGATCCTGTGAAGCATGCTACCTGTTTTCACCATGAGTTGCCACAAAATCAGGCAACCAACCAACCAAAGTGTGTAACTGTAGGTACTCTATCACATCAGCAGAGAGAAAGCCTCCCCCCCTGCTGGGGCACACTTACACCAGCCAAACGCTGCAAATGCTTTGGCTGTTCCTGAACTGCACTCGGCACACTGACTGGCAATCAATCACAGTTTGGAAGTTCTTTTAAAATTCTGAAACTCAATTTTGGAGCCAAAACAGCATAAATGGCTGATGAATGTTGCAATCTAGCTGCCTAAATTGGTTGGTTACAAACATAGTTTGTTTCCAGTCTGAGTGTTTCACTATTATTAAATGAATGAAAGACTCCTCAAGACATCCTCCACACTGTGAGGATGCTGATACCAAAAACTCTAATCGACACTAAGAGGGGCCTGTATGTAATGAGTATTTATAATGTGGAGAAACAGAAGATCATTTCCTAATAAGGCTTTAGCTCTTTTATCATAATCTGGATCGCCGCAAACCTTATAGCACCCCTCCAGTCACCTTTCCTTCCTAACTGTCAACGTTCTTTCTCAATGTTTTGCAATGTTCTGTTGGGAAACCTTGGGTCCTGGCATTCATGTTGGCACACATGACAAACACCACCTATCCAAACACAGTTGTGGACAAAGTACACCCTTCTCATGGGGATGGCAACTCCCCAATGCCAGTGGCCCCCCTGACACAACACTGCATCCCTACACACCACAAAAACTGCACTATAAAACTACAAATATGTGGTTTAAATGTTGTGGCTGGGTGGTGTATATGTTCTGTTGTTGGCTTTTATGTGGTGTGGCTTCATTTCTGTTTTAAACATAAAGCCGATGGCGAGTCCCACTGTGCGTGCATGTGTGCATTCTTGGACACTGTCTCTACTTTTAGTGTGTCACACAAATGAAGCCGACAGAGCACAGCAGGCAGGGGAGAATGGAAACACAATCATCACAATGTGCCCCTGTGGTGATACAGTTTATTTAGGGCCATTATGAATCTCCCAGAGAACCTGATGCAGGGAGGGCGTAAAATATTACCACCATATAGCGTAAAGTGCAAGAAAAAGTCACCAATAACATGCTAAAGTGGAGGGGAGCTGATTTTGAATCTGCTTTTAAGCTGGAAGCAGAATTTTCAGCTGTCTTTCTTTTTAAAGTGGTCAACTGTTTTGGGGTTGTGTGGAAATAAAACAAACAGTTTATCAAGTGGATTGATCTCCGGGACGAGTCTTTCAAAGGCACAAAATCACACCCACACCCAAATTGATTTGAGATGTAGTCTATTTGGTTTTACGCCGATGGTTTAAGGCTGCCTTCTATTTGCTTTAATGTTTTGTGGCTTGATGGCACCATCATTTTATAATTCATGTATTTTTTTCCTATCACAATATATATTTTGAAAATAATATTACTGCAATAGTATAATATTCCCCCTTCTGCCCTACTCTGAGAGCATCAGATGGCCTGTCAGCTCCATGTAAAGCGGGTGAAGCTTGTCAAACGTCTTCCTCTTCGTTTTTTATTCAATATCTTGCAGCTCTTACATGAGCACAATACTTTGTAATGCGGTACATACAACTCCCATGACCAAATGAATGATTCAGTCAAACCTCAGACACAACATGGGACAACATGCTACATATGCTGCACTGACTTCTAAAAACACATTAGCCTATCCCAGGAGAACCTCGTACTTTGCATTATGCATGTACTACACTGCGTACGCAAGCAACAACAAGAACTACCTTTCAGGAATTCTGACTCAAGTTGGCACTTCTCTCGCCCTCATTTCTTAGAAGGTGGTCTAAATATTTGATTTGAGGCATTTTGAGGAGCAACGTGAAAAAAAATGACTAGGTTTTCTCAAATTCTTTCCCAAACAATCCAAGAGCGTCTGAGGAAAACGTCGCAGCATTTGTCTGATGCGAGGTACATCAGTGGAGAGTCACTCATCTTCTCAGCAGACCAGCTCCACTTCACCCTGCTCGAGCTTCCCCCTCCAGTTCACCTGCTGTAGTCTTCTCTCTCTCTCTCCTCTCCAACCCTCTCCTCATCCTCTTTCCTCCTTTACCTTGCCTCAATCTTCCCTTTCGCTTCTTATCATTTTCCTTCGCCATCTCTGTTCTTTCCTACCCCCCCAGTCGTGGTTATTTTGCTCTCATTCAGAGCACGTTCAGCGTCCAGTCCTTGAGATAGGAATTAAGGGAGCAAGACTGCGGCTGGGGAGACAGTCAAAGGGTGTGGGCCAGGGACATGTGTCGTGGGTGGGATGAGGAGAGGCGGGTGGGGGGGGGAGCACATAATCCTTCTGTCCTCAGCCATGGGAAAGCTCTCCCACAGTTTTTTCAATCTATTCTGCTTCTTTTTAAAAGAAAA
>CAEMYA010000002.1:4925843-4968849 GCA_903131615.1 Diplodus sargus | reverse complement strand
GTGTGTGTGTGTGTGTGTGTGTGTGTGTGTGTGTGTGTGTGTGTGTGTGTGTGTGTGTGTGTGTGTGTGTGTGTGAGAGAGCCTTGACTCTACTGAATGTTCACCCACACACTCATTGTTCATTATGCATCCTTCTCTTAAATCTGTGTACACAGTAGAAATATATGATGACTGTGAATGCCCTGCTCAAAAATGGTGATTGAAAAAGGCATGGGTTGCGAAAGATGAGCATAGTAGAGATTAAAATATAAGATGTTTATACGATAGGGATGCCCGAGCCAACTTCAACTCTTCCTGACAGAATATTTCAACTCGAGGCATCTGCCAGTTCTGAGGGCCAAACCCTCACCGGCCAAAGACTGCTGCGGCACCACAGAATGAGTCAGTGTCCGGCCCTGAGCGAATGAATAGTGGAGACACTCAATATTAGAATGATATTGACGTAGAAACTGACGGTCATGTAGGTCGGTCACACAATGGCCGATACTCGATCGGCCTAATATGTCACTGTCGACCCGATATTGATCCAGTGAAATCTACCATGGGCACGGTCTGCACAGGGGGCCAGAGGCAGGAGGTGGCCCCCACAGTTTACATCCCTGACCAACATCTTAATGTATACTCCTACTGTTTATATTCCTGTAGAGGAAACTACCGCAGAAGTGGTTTTGACTTCTGTGCCTGGTGTTAATATGTCTGCCTGTCTGCCTGTGGACAGATCTTGACGGTGCAAGGTCTAAATGAGGGCCAAGTTCAAATATGGTGCAACCCTCATGCAATGATGTAGTAATGACTACTGAGAAGTCACAGTCTGTTGGTCTCAAGTTCATTTGTCTTTATTTATTATCATTATTTAATTTATTAAAATAGCCATTCAGGTACAAACATATCTAACATGTAGACACGGGATGATATGAAAATTTCATGTTACGATTATCCAGTCCAACATAAGTGCCATTCACAATCTTATCCTGATCATCAAAATATTCTTAAAATATAATACAATAAAATATATCCGAATTAACTTATTTTTGGGGGGGATACAATGTGCAAGCCATGCTGATAGATTTAGGTTAATGCAAAATAACTCAGAAAACCAATATAGGACTGTACATCAAGTCAGTTATGTGAGGATATTTAAGAATACCCCGATTCCCAATCATCCTGATTATGAAAATTCCCAAAGGTCAAATTATTGTGAGCATATGTAATCATGACCAACAATAAAGTATTTTATTGTCCCATCCCTTGTGACGTGATCATTGATCATTCAAAAATATATATATGTTTCGGGCTGTAATTCCATTTCTGAGGTCTAAGATATCTCCTCTGCTTCATGACAACTGACTTGTAACAGCTGCAACGAAATAAGCCAAAAGTATCAGAGCAGACAGGCCTTAGTTGTGATGTAAAAAAACTGCCTGTGGCATTAATTAGAGACAAGTTTCAGCATCACTAATAAAAAAAAATGCATGGTAGTAGAACAAGGATGGCAGACAAAGGTTGAAACAAAACAGGAATGAACTAAGTAGAAATAATTAAAAAAAACGGAAACACAGCAGAAGTGACTAAATGTAAAGGGCATAGAGATGGATGACAGGATTTAAGTCAGAGGAAAGGGGAAGAGATGCTTCCTGTGATGTACAAAGGGTACATACATAGTCAGGTTAAAAGCTGAGGAGACCCAGTGGCTGCCAGCAGAGGAGGCACACACTGGGAGCCCGGCCAGGCACAGCGTACCACCCCGTGGGAGAATCACTGCTTCCCCTGGATCTATACATGGATTCTTCTCCCTGCTTGGCTTCCTTTTGTCTCTGCCCATGTCTTTGTCTTTCCCTCTCTCCCATCCTCCATCCCTCCTTGACTTTGCTTGTTTCATCACTTCACTACTTCTACTACTGTCCCCCTTCTAACTTTCTCGGTTACGTGCCCAGCCCTCGGTCTGCCCTTTGTCTCCCCTCACGTTTGAGTTGTCAGTATCCTCAGAGAGCCTCTGCTTCAGTCAGATTGCCAATTGGTCGCCCCAATTAGAGGACATAAGTGAAGGAACGCTGTGACCTTTATGTAATTGGTGGAACCGAACCTGTATTCTTCACTCTGAGTCGCCTCAAGTAATTTGATGCTGGGTTACTGAATAAACACACAATGTATTATAATGCTGCTTTGTGTGAACTGAACAGTAAGTGAACTGAAGTTGAAGCTCAAGTTAAACTTTTCTGTTTGGGTGGGTTGCAGGTGACTGTAATTTGAGCGGCGGCAGTAGGCAACAGAGGTCATGGCCTCATTAAAACAAAGCTTATACTGAGTTCCAAAGCAATCAGGCAGCTGTCTTGTAGTTGTACATGTGTCTGTGGCTTGAATAACTCCTTGAACAAAAAAAAAAAATGATTTAACATAATTATGGAGTCTCATTATAACATGACATAATTTCTGAAATGAATCTTACAACCCAATGAGGTTGTCCATGAACTAAATTTAATGGAAATTGCACATTTTTATGTCTTATTGGATTCTTTGCCCCGGCTGGACTCTGAATCACACTTTGTTCCTTTTTAATTAATTTGTCAAGTTACTGCAAATGCATCGTGGCTGAGCACTGCACATGAACTCAGCTCATCCTTCGATGTTGTACACCCCAAATTTTTCTTAAAATAATATCACAATGTTTTTAGGCTATATTGTATTAGACTATATAGTATTTATTTATTTATTTTTTTCAAATCTACCTAAGAGAAATTCATAAATGCATGGACTGGTCGATGAAATAAAATATAACAATATTTTTTGAATACTTCAATATCGTTATTGCAACAAAATTGTAGAGATGACTGTCGGTGTTGCCACAAAATATCAACACAATGAGATTTTTCATAAAAAAACGCGTGATGAAGACATATTGATTAAGTGGATGAAGGCAAGTACTAGAAAGGGTAGAACAGTCTGGTAATGTCAGGAAATTGCATCACCTTACTGTACTGCAGCCTTTAAAACATTTACATTTAACGTAACCCACTGACATTTATGGGATTGCAGTTCTTGTTACCTATCGCTCCAAAGCTCAGACAGATGAATGCATGATCATTACCTGCTGACTTATCAATACAAACAATGAGACAGCTAGACAGCAGAAAGTATCCAGGTTCACTGATGAAAAAGGTAAAACTTCCACACTGTATGTAGTCTTTCGAGAGGGAACGTCAACTCTGAGTCTGATGGAGAACGGCAGAATTCAGTCGGCAAGCTAACAATTCCTCTGCCTGTACCTCTTGGTGAAACATGCCTGATAGAAACAAGGCATTCCTATTGTCGAAATAACATTTTGTGCATAGTAATAGCTGTTGACGATCAAGGGCACTGTAACATAACACACTGTAAGGCAGTAATACGATTTCTTAAAAATATACTTAAAGTATTTATAACTGCCGACTATGACATACGCTACAGTATGACCAAATTATTCAGGGCACTCCTGTGTTTCTATTTGAGGTAATCAAATTGACAAAAATAACTTTTTTGAAACGATAACAGCAATACCTCCGCCCACTTAACTGTGGGTGCAATGTATTACTGTCTGCTGGCCTACTGTCACTGGAGAGGACGATATCAGACTCGTATTTGAGGATTTCTTCCTGTGTACATGTGTAAATACTTTGACTGTGAGCTATGGACCTCCACCAAAGCTGCTCTGGAAATAGCTCTGCGTGGCACCACAATGTCTATATTTGCAACAGACCCCAAAATACCTAAATTCGCAGGTTATCCACGAACAACAGAAATAAACACTAGCAAGCAGATATAGACACGGAAATGCAGCATTTATCGTCACAGCCACTCCAAAAGTTTTCAGGTGGGAAAGGCTTTTCCTTGAACAACCCAGGAGTCTTCCCCCTACACAATGCGTCATCACAGCAGCCTACACTCCAGACCTGGAGGGAGGCACACACTTGAGAGCTCAGCCATTGTAGTAGCAAACCTTGCAGGTTCACCCAGTGATTCATCCTCTTTCATCAGAACAACACCCACATGCAGTCATACCTCAACACATGGTTCTATTAAAACTCCTGGTCCCTTTAAAATCACCCTTGTGAATTCTTCAATAATAATAATAAAAAAACTCCTCTGGTTCTGCGACAGACTTCATGATGAAAACTGTCCTTGCCCCAGGCTACTGAAGTTTAATAATAGGGACCTTCCTACTCATCTGCACAGTTTACATTAGCTCTGCGCTGACTCTCCCTCTTGTATGATTAGTTATTAAGGTCTCGGCCAAATAAGTCCGAAGAGGATTTTAATGAGGTATTGGTACTATGAATCCAGAGGATCACTTCATGTTATCATACAGAATATAACACAGTAAAAAAAAACAAAAAAAGGATATCATCACAGAATATTTCATCAAAAAATGAGATATAACTGATCTCTCTTGAAAAAGAGAATAAATGAGTTTGAGCAGCAGGAGAGATTTTATGATTAAAGCTGGTAAAGAGACAGATAGACTGAGGTGAACAGATGGCTGACAGAAAGTTACATTCTCTGACTGACACTTCTGACCACACTGTCAAGCAATAATAATAATAAGAAAAAAAAATTAGAAATGCGGACTCACTCTCGCTCACTCTTGACAGATTGTAAACGATCATAGATTTCAGTCACAAAAATGTCTTATTAAGGTGATGGGCACCGTTCTGACCAGTCCACGTGGTTGCATTGTCATCCTTACGTGAACATTCGCATCTGTTTTCAGCATTTCTGTGAGAGAGATCAACACATCTCAAAATAAGGGTCGGATTATATGCATGAGCACGCACAGACACAGGACAGATTGTGCTGTTTTACTTTTGTCGTGAGTCCATATTTACATAGTATCATCCACCACGTACACAAACAAATAGCTCCATTTGTGCTGCGTGACATCCATTCATATTAATGTGTCTATTTCTGAGATGAACGGGTGCATGACTCACACACAAGGACATGAAAAGAACAAAAAGGCTGGGTGGGGTGCATGTGCTGTGTCTGTGGTAAGCTGCGCTGTCAAGTCATCGAGGTAATGACCGGTAATGAGAAACATATCACAATCCAGAAAAGTCTCTCAGGTGTGCAATCGGCAGCCACTTCCTGTTTAAATGTGTTGAAACGAAGAACGCATGAAACTAAATGTCAAACTCTGATCCAACCGAGAGGAACACAAATCAGATTCTTTGTCACTGATGTTTATTTTATCTTAGTTTTGGAGTTGGTTGCACGCTGCATAAGTTTACAGTGCAGACATTATATGAAAAAAATGCATTCTAACATTGCGTAAATAGTGAAAATGATGTTAATGTCTTTGTTATAAATCCAGCAGTCTGACATGACACTCACCCCTGATTCCGTGGAGCTCATGGATGATGGTGCTTACAGTCCCAGCGTCTCTCACAGCAAAATAATACCGTCAGAGGACTGAGAGAGACGGAGATTTAATCGGATATGCGTGTCATGGAGGACTATATTAGCTGGTGTGTCAGCAGCAGATGTGCTCGCAAATGGGAACAGGAATTCTTGCCTAAGCTCACAGCTTCAGAGGTCACAGGAGAGGGCGCACCACTCTTGTGTCAGACCAATGAATAAACACATTTGCGGGCGAACGTGCCTCCCACCGAGCGCCTCCCAAGATGAAATCGAACACGACCCTCCTCACACCTCTCAGTATAGACCTTTACAAGTCGGGAATGCTCCTCAACATCTGCGCTATTCGTCGTTGAGATGGAGAAGCAAAGTGAAATATTAAGAGACGCTGATAAGACAAAGACTGAATGACAAAAAATATACTAATAAAAGAGGCGAACAAACAAGAGGAGGTCGAGATAAAGACTGGAACAAGGTGAATTGAAAAGAAATGCTGTGACATGACCAGCCTTTTTATAGCGCTCCGTCGTTATCGTCACTTAGAAATAGCAGCCACCTGTTGGAGGTGGAGACTCCGGCGCAGCACAGAGTGGCTGGCAGGCCTCCAGTGGGAATTGGAAAAATAAGCCGGATTTACACACCCTGTCACTATTTGTCACGTGTTGTTTGTATAAATTCCTCATTATGTTAAGATTAAAAATAGCTAGCCTTAAGCAAAAACATGCTGTTATACATAGGGCACCTATTTTTGTTTACGTGTGTGAGAATGTTAAAAGCGAAACTCTCGCCAAAATGCAACCTGGGCTTTATTTGTGAATGTATATGAGTCAAACCTTTGTGTAAAAGCCTAATTATGATGAAAGAGGCACTTTTAAGATTTACTATATTTTCGTTTTCGGCTCTAACTCATTTTCATGGGGCACTTTTACGATAGCATCAAAATCTGTATTTTTAAAACACTAAGAAAGCTCGACACAACATGAAACTTTGCTCGTAGTATCACCAGGGTCTCTACACATGAACATGAGCATTGAGAACATTGTTTGTGTACACAGAGTTTACAAAAAGAAGGTTTTTGAACAACTCACGTTAGCAGTAGCTTCTTCCTCTAGCCGTCGTCATGGCAGCCCAGACGTACTCGGGGATCGACACGTCTGTGTAGAGTGTATGTGGTTCAGTTGAGCGATGTGTAGAGACCCTGGTGATACTACGAGCAAAGTTTCATAATGTGTCGAACCTTCTTAGTCCTTTAAAAATAGCGATTTTGATGCTAGCGTAAAAGTGCCCCATGCACTCCCACTGAAAATGAGTTTGAGCCGAAAACGATAAATACGGTCAATCTTAAAAATTTCCCTTCCTCTTTCGTCGTAATTATGCTTTTACACGAAGGTTTGACTCATATACATTCATAAAAAAAGCCTCGGTTGCATTTTGGCGCAAGTTTCACTTTAAGCTAAGGTTTACAATCCTGGAGAGCTAGCAAGATTTGAAAGTGGCACCTGCTCTAAGTTCCACCCCCCCCTTCCCATCCTTTGGCCAAAGCCACGCCCCCACAAACTTGAAGTCGCATCTGGCAGTGGGACTCAGCAGAGAGAAGGAGTGTGCTGAATATTTCCGGCATCAGTGAAACGTGACGTGTGCACGCGCGGAGGAGGGAGGGACAGAGGGGGGCGTAGGCAGAACGAGACATGATGGCATCTGAGTTTTTTCTATCCGGGCCAGATAGCACAGATTGGTCAGATTTTTCTCAGTCCTGCAGCTGCCACAGAGGTCTGATTATTTTCGTTCCTTTTTCTGAATACATGATGTATTGACTACTCTCAGGGTAACAGGATCATTTCACCCAGTATAACAACAATGTGTTTCCGAACAACATTACAGACCCTAGCTTTAAGTGTGAAAACGATGGAATTAAAAGGGCATAAACTGAAATTGTGCGCATTGATGTGGGCATAAAAATGGAAAGATACGGCATATTTTGCTGTAATGATTTAAAATCTCATGACAAACATGAAACAACATAAACAACACAATAATAGTGTGCCTAATACACCTTTATGTGGCATGATATAACCTTACATTAACATTACACTAGATTACATAAGGGATATCCACATTATATAGATATACAGTACATATATTTATTATCATTTGTTTGTTTAAGATTTAAGCATAATTTTAATGCCCTGGGACGTTGCATGGCAACACAGTTCTGGTGAAGATGAATTTCAAATTTATACACAAGAAAAAACAAGTTTTGTGCAGCTACATGAAGAAAGTGAGGAGAGACTTCACCTACTGAGGTAAGTCTATTTAGGGGGACATTTTTATGAAAAACAAGTGCATAATGTTATCATTCAAGAGTGTAGTGAAGAAAATGATACAGTGGCAGTCAATATTGCATGTGCAGAACAAACTAACCATCTTAAGAGAGCAATCTACACTGAAGACCAAACCAACAGTAACTGTCTGTACAGAAAAGTATAAACACTACTCAAAATAAGTCAGGGATATTGAGATATTCCAGTGTTTCACTTGATTTTTTTGTTTCATATTTTGTGAATATTTTTGGTCCCCACAAACAATGCAACGCGTTTCGTTTGACTTTAATTGCATATCCGTGCACATACAGATACGCACCCATATCCCAAAATCCCTAAGTAATTTTCATTAGTGTATAACAGGTGCTTTAAGTATCCTAGCATACAGAGATTACTTAAATAATTTCCCAGTCTGGGATCAATAAAGTAATTCTATTCTGTTATGTTAAGATTTTTTGGTTAGAGTGAATGTGGCTGTTAAATATTTTTCTTCAGGAGGATTTTTCAAAATAGTATTGCATAGTAATACTAAAATTGAACTCGTGAAATGCTTGTACAGCCACAGTTTTTGCTGAATTGGTCCATGAAGAAAGAGATGCTACCCACCAACTGTGTGAGCTGGTGTTTGCTGCAGCTTCAGCCTTTGCAATTGCTTAATGTACACAGCTGGAGGGTTTTATCTCATTTACTGTGGCCACTAACCAACACAATGTTTTTAGAATCACACTGCTAATCAACTCAGAGCTATAGCAAACATTTATCTCACTTTACTGTTATGAACACTGAACTAAACTGATAATATGTCCCCTTTAAATACATAGTTCCCGGGCCTAAGAATTCCTGTTGCTAGGCAACACTTAAACAGCCAGGGATTCACTGAAGTTTGGAAATCAAGAGAGAAATGAGAATATCAGTAATTGCTCTTCAAGAAGAATGGCGCTGTATACTGTAACTCAATATTATAATAATCTGTCAGCTTTTATTCAAATATCCTGTATAATATTTTGTTTATTTTTTACCATGGTTACTCAAATAACCCTCACTGAAAGTTTTTGTTTACATGCTAAGCCTGTTGTCTTAGCTACAGGATTGTGTATTATTATCTGTATTGTCAGTGTCAGTCCAGTTACAGTTTTATCAAAAGTTATACCACACCAATTTAAATTTCAGAATGGCCATGTCTCTTATTTTTCCACAGCAAACTTGGGAAGAGCATGATGGCAAATCCTCGTGGAAGGGAGCGTCGTGGTTTCTCTATTTTCAGGTACAGCTCTCTTTTTTTGGGCAAAAGTTAAACATATTATTGTGTTGCACTAAAGATGCATCGGTCAACAGGCCATGGACCGGAATCAGCTGGTTTTCAGTATGACTTTTGGGAAAGTAAAAACGTTTGAGCCAAGGATTACGTATTGCGTGTGCACTTTGAGGATAAAGATCTGTTGGATGGACCAGAGCAGCAAACTTTTTTCTGCACACATGCCAACAGGGTATAACAGTATACACTGAATAAAATCGTATAAGAGGGAGCTAAAATTCACTTAAACACTTCATTTACAGGCCATTAAAATTACAAAGAGCTGTGTTTTTTTAGTTATATAAATCTTGGTGTGTTATTCAGAACTGATATGGAACTTTTCAGTATTTTAATTTTGATGAAAAAAGGTGGAGAAAAAAAATCAGAATTTTGAATCAACCAAGAAAAATTCATATCTACTTTTTGATTAATCTAACACAAAGCGTAAATGCGATACTAGCAATCGCTTCTGAAACATTTATAAATAAAGAAATAATCTATATTAGTTAAATCTGTTTTCTTTTTACTGTCCTTTGTCTCAATTACTGCTCAGGAGCAGACAACAGGCAGCGAGGGATAAGAGGTTCTGCATCACATGGATCAACAGGATGGTGAATAAAGAGGTGGAGAAGCGAATCGCGGAGCTGCGTTCAGAATTCTTTCTCATGAGTCTTGACCTGTTCGAGATGGTGGATGAGAATCACGCACAATGGCTTGAGGCGATGGTCCAAATATTGAGGGAGAGTTCCCTACATCACATCACAGTGGACAGAGACTGGAAGACATCAAGTTGGCTAAAACAAATGGAGGAAGGAAACAGAGAGGAGGAGGATGCAGAGCCACTGGACCGGGGGACAAAACATGTGCCTTTGAAAAAAATGATGTTGAGGACTTTCTCAGATGTCTTCACAGATGGTGACACCAGTGAAAGTGAAACCAGTAGCAGTGAAACCAGTGACGCCTCCCCTGGCGGTGACAGTAAAACCAGTAGCAGTGAAACCAGTGACAGCTCCCCTAACAGTGACACCAGTGACACTAAAACCAGTGGCAGTGAAACCAGTGACAGCTTCCCTAACAGTGACACCAATGGCAGTAAAACCAGTGGCAGTAAAACCAGTGGCAGTAAAACCAGTGGCAGTAAAACCAGTGGCAGTGAAACCAGTGGCAGTAAAACCAGTGGCAGTAAAACCAGTGGCAGTAAAACCAGTGGCAGTGAAACCAGTGGCAGTAAAACCAGTGGCAGTGAAACCAGTGGCAGTGAAACCAGTGATGTCGCCCCTGGCGGTGACACCAGCTCACAACCAGCTGAATTGGATCAACAGGAAAACCAAACTGGCACCAGCCAGTTGATGAAGACAAAAGAGGAGAAAATCTCAAAGAATCCCTTTCACCAAAATCCCGGCTCCATGACCAGCGCGGGTGAGGAGGAAAGAGTCCAGATGAATGGCACAAACGAGGAGGAGGCTTTGTTGATGGAGAGAGAATGGAAGGAATGGATGGATGAACAGGAGATGAGAGGAAATGTAAAGACAGTAGACCAACAGAATGCTGGGATACAGGGAGGGGCAGCACCTCCAACACCAGAGAAAGCAACGAAGAAGAAAAACGTAAAAGGAGTGGGCACCGTAAAGAAACTTAGGACGTATTTCGGCGACCTTTTCAGTCCTCATACGTATCATAAATGGGAGAGATTTGAAGATGAGGACTGAAAGACTCATCTCAACCAGAGAATTCCTCATACACCTTGTTGTCAGCCAAGGATCTGAGAATGTGAATTGCTATGTTGAGTGAATAAAGAATTGTGCATAAAAAATACTTAAGTAGCATAAAATGATATAGTTGAGCTTTTTGGTAACCTTCAGTGAAATGTATAAGTGTGCCCTTTGCCCAAAATAACCTCCTGTCCGCATCCCACTCACAGCTAAAATCACTTGCTACTTTATGTTCTTTGAGCAGGGCCGTACGGTGTGGTCAAAACAACGTGTCGTGATTATTTTGGAGTGTTGCTGTTGTGGTGTGATTCTCAATCAGTGGGAATGATCATTTTTGCATCACAGTTGAATTTTTACTGGGGGAACTTTTAAAATCATGACGATGTGACATTTGTTGGTGTGTGCGTCACACAAACACACAGTATTTCATTATGACGTTGCACTCCCATCAAATAAATAGCAGCTTCTTGCCATTTGGACAGTGCAGCCTAGCCCTATTGCCATTTTGATTGTTTCCACATTAAGCCTGCAGCCCTGAAAAAATTAATCTTATGAGATATTAGTCAAAAGTTCAAATGGGAAGGAGAAAACGTGCGGCAGAGATACAGATCAAATGTTTCAAGACGCCTACATTAACAGGGAAAAATTCTCTTGACACTCGTCCATCTGAAAGCATCCCAGCCTCATCAGAACCTGCGAAAAAGTCAGTGTCATAAGAAATGTAGATTTCTATTTCACTCCACTCAAGAATATTTAGTGACACATTCATTCCTAGAGGAGACAGATGAACTGATTTAACCTGAGGCGACTTTGATCGATTGATAAAAAAATAACTGCTCACATTAACGGCATCTTAAGATGAATAATTTTCCAGTGGGTGCTCCGAGGAAAACAAACGCAACAATCGGCAAACCAATTACACAGGCTTCTTACAGCGGAGAGGAAATATCAGTTAAACTGCATGCGCCTGGCTGCTGTAGTACTCAGGATGAGGTCCAAGATATAGGATTAGGCCGGGCACCACACTGAGACTGGTTTCTGGTGTGAAGAGGAACACTGTTTTTTATTAATCCTTCTAGGAATGATACCCAAATCTTACTGTGTAACTAACAACTGCAGATCCGAATACAACTTGAGTGTATGTATGCGCGACACATAAACACACAAACGTGAGTTGGGGATGTAAAATCATAGCAAAATAAAACCTGCAAAAGCCTCCTTCAGTCATGCACTTCTTTCTCGCCACGGTCCTGTCTGTCAGTGTAACCACAGAAGAAGAAAGAAGGAACTACAGAGAGGAGGTTTAGATAATATTAGAAGCTAGAATAAATTATCAGACTCGGCAGCAAATCAGACTTCAAAAAGTGCAAAATAACACTAAAACATAAATGGCTCACAAAAAAAAGACACTTTTTATCTATCTATATCTCCCATGCCCTCATGCTTGCACACACACACACATCTGCAGAAAGTGTACCTTTAATAACGCTTGACCTTACAGCATATTTGACCAGAGGCTGGTTTGATAAACAGAATATGAGATGAGGTTACAACCAAGTATAGTCATACTCCTTTCACTTCATATTCATTTCAATTACTCAAAAAGAGAGACAATGATTTATATTCAGAAGTGATGCCATACAGCAGTTACATTTTTAAAATCATTGTACCTCAGAGAGAGACAGCAGACTGTGCACAAAGTGGCCTTGGTGTGATTTTAATGGAAGGCTGAGCATCTCATCCATCCAGCCAAAAGCCTCTCCAATCATCATCTCCTGCCAGCCAGCTTCCTCTCCAGAGATCCACAACAGCTTTTCACCAGTAGGTGGCACTAAGTCCCTTCCGAGCTCCGGCCATATTCAGCAGCAAGAGTAGCAGTGTCAGTACAGGGCAGTTCACATTGGTGCCCAATACACACTGACTTCACGCTGTCAGTGTCAGGCTGAGCTGACCGTCAGCTGATCCCCCAGTCTGCATGCTGAGACAGAATGAAAGCACAGAAACACCGCGGTGATGTTGCTGTCAGTTGTTTTCTCTACTGTTGTTAACACTTTGCTGATGTGACGATCATGTGCCAAAATGATGTTTCTCTCACGCAGCCAGAGAGCCCTTAATAAACCCATAAACGGGCCGGTGGGTTCATTCAGAAAGATGGCAGATTCACAGAGAAACAGCATTTATGAACTGAACAGCTTTCAGGGACAGAATGACTCCAAAGACTTAGATCAAGACTGGTAGCTGAAATTTATCTGATCAGAACTTCTATGAAGTGAATCATGCGGACGGGGAGAGCAAAATAAGCATTGGCCATGTTTATCCAGTGAAGTTGCAGTCAGTGGCAGCAGCTGGGTCAATTCCCAGTTTTTACATCATGGCCAATTCTAAAAGGTCAACTCTAACGTGAACACTGTGTAAGAGGGCAGATATTGGCTGGAGCATTAATGTGGCGCCTTATGACGTACTTCACTAGCCAAGCACAAAAGACACTGCTCTTAAAGTAAACACTCGCCTCACTAAAGCACAAGTGTAAAAAAAATTGTAAAATAAAGATAAATCTACAATCCAGAACTAATTTCCCTTTTCTTTTCTTTTTTAAAGTCAATGCTTTGTGGCCAGACGTTTGCCGACCTGCTGTTCCTGAAGTATTTCTTGTATCTGCGTATCATTTCCTTTCCCTTAAAGTGTAAAGCAAATGTCTCTTAAAAGGTAAAAGACAGATTCAAGTGATACTGGCTGGCTGTATATATCTTCTGAGTGTAAAGAGACCCTGAGCCAGGGCGTATCTGTATAATAGTGGTCGCTCACATCACACATCAACAGCAGCCATGTCGCAACTGTTATTTTCATAACACCCGACATCGGCATGCCTTTACTGAACAAAACAGGCCTTCATGTGAAAAAATGCTCTATGCCCAGCTCTGCTCAGCCAGGATGAGGTGCATCCTTCCACACCGATGTGTCGGGACAGCAGCAGCCATGTCTGCAAGCTGTCTGCCTGCTCCACGTTGGGACGGCAGGCCAACAGGCAAAGAATCTAACAGCTGAGTCTCTTTTATCACCTTTCTGAGGATATTCAGATTTGCCACATTATCGTATGTGATGTGTTTGTCCTGTATGTGTCATACCAATAATAGCATTTAGAAAAATGCTTTAATAGGATTAAAGTCCTCAAGCTGTCACAGTCGGTCACATCCCAAAGACATTGGTCTGTCCGGCCATGTTTTCCTACGGACTTATCTGAAGTCCCTCTCCTTTACTTTTCTTCATTTGGCATTATGCTATTTTGTTACAATAATAATCATTCACTTTTGTTTCTCCCTGACCTTTTTACTCCATACTAACTATTGCATGTCATGGTGGTGATATAGGAACCTCCCTTTTATCTGCAGTTTAGTTTCAGGCCTCACTTAAGTGCTTAAAATGTACATAGTGTGAATCAATTCAACATAACCTCTTTCTACTAAAGTATAATCTATAATATTAGTAGAACAGGTCCCCCAAGCTTCAGTCTAGCCTCTAACTGTTAAGTTACAAGACATTTATGTGTGCCTGGAGCAAAATGAACCTCACTTCCCTGTTAATGTAGTGGCGAGCGCGGTATCTCACGGTCTGTCGACTCGAGAACGCCCAGAGACGGAAGAATGCATAACAGGGTGAAGTAAAGTGAATGGTATGAGTGGACACACAAACCTTACCTCAAAATACCTTCATGATTAAATATCTGACTCACAGATGGCCAGTACGCATAATCAGAGGAAAGCTAAACTGAAACAGAGAGAAAGAGAATAATAATCCAACAAATGTTGTCCTTTGCCCTCAAACCAAAACATTTCAACCAAACTATTAAGATACCAATGTTGCCTGACAATTCATGTCGAAAGAAAGCTAAAATGGAAATCAGCACAGCCACATTTCAAGGTTCCCGTTTGTACTGGAACATTTCTAGTCACCAGTTTTTTCACACTAAGTGAAGCTGCAATGAAAATTGGCAGACGAGTTCGACTCTAAATCAGTCTTACAGCTGCTCAGGTCCACTCTCTATTGTGACTAACAAATTCACTGATTACTGTGCTTTATTGAAAAGAAGTCCAACAGAGAATAGGTGCCGGTATAGAATAAATGGCTCCCCTTTTGCAAATGTTTCCCCAAGTCACAGTCACAACTCTGTTCCAGCCTCTATCTCTGGATCAATACAGTGGGTTTTCAGCTGATTACAATGGCTTCCCGGGAAAGCTCAAAGACTCAAAGATGTTCCATCAAGGTTCAGAAGGCGCAGCTCTACTTAACTCTTGTCAAAGTGTGAGACTGTGATCTGCTAACAGGAGCATAAGAAGTCTGTGTCCTGAAATATTCGATCCCTTTTGTCTGAATAAGTTATCAGAATCAGTAAAAGCTGTACGTGTGCACCCCACTGCCCTTATCCTGTGATATTATAATGTGGCCTCATTAAGCATTTCAAATGTTTACAATTTCAATGAACGCAACTAAATTAATGTTATCTCCCCTTTTTGCCAAAAACCTAACTTTAGAAAATAGCTTCGTTGTAGAAGATAACAGCAAAACTGAAAAAATTATTTGTTCGAAGGTGACACTAGGCATTGTACCGCTCATTTTATTCATGCCAGTATGCCATAATTAAAGCAGTATCTAGGCTCCACAGCTGCAGGCCACTGTCAGGATATTTTGTTTTAGTTTGAGTTAGGGAGACGTTTGCTGACTAGACTGATGTGAAACCCAAATGAGTTATTAGTATGACAATGAGGGAATCCACTCATTGAGAAAATCTTGAGCGGGTTATTTGTGTCAAATTCATACCAGAGGTGCAGATTAGGTTGGTGCCACAAAACCCCAATCATTAACCGTAATAATGAAACGCACACGTGCCCACCTCTTAGTATGCAGTGCATCCAATCCGCAGCCATGCTCCCATATTGATCTTAATGGGCAGCAGGAACACTTAGGACTCAGAGACAATTGGGACAGCGCATCTATGCTACAGGGACACTCATTTGCAAATATTCAATATCCACTCACCACTGAGGAAGTGGGGTCTGCATTGAGTTGCAAATCATCTATGTTTGATTAGCATGAGGAGCAGGAAAAACATCCCACAGCCTTTGGTCACCATGTGTTTTGTCCGGAAGCGAAAAAGGCCACTGCCATATTATACTAATCAGTCTGTCTCTGTCCATTCGTCCTTGCTTTCATCTCATGCGGCCAACCCACTTAAAAAGCTCAGGGTTAAAGCAGAACACAGTGCATGGCAGACACTGAGGCTTTGTTTGGGCTTTTAAACAAGAAAATTACACTGTCAGTCAACTGATCCTCTCCAGATAATCAACAAATATCACGTAGCCGGCTATTGTTGGATGCCACCTGTAATTTGACCACCCTCCCCACACACACACACACACACTCACACACCCTTCCTACGCTCAGCCACTGCTTTGGTCTGACTCGACTCTGTGATGATTAATCTATGTGGGAGGGCAGCATTAAGAGTTAGAAAGCTAATTCCATGACTCCGTCTATTGATTTAACCTGACCCCTCTCTACCTGCTCTGCACTGACTAACGTCTGCCACTGCTTCTGGCCTTTGGATGATCGCAGTTGTTTATTTGTTTGTTTACAGTATCCCCAAAGGATCCCACATCTGACATACAGCACATGTAATGTATCAGTATACAGAAATGAAAAAAACTACATTCATATTTAACTTGACTGTTACATTAGTAAGTAATATCGGCTGATGTTTGCCTATCATAGATACAGGATTAACTGGGGTGTACACTGTCCAATACGGATTGATATGGAAACTTCCTTGAGAGATTATAATGCAGATTAGAAGCTTGGGTAATTTTGGATTATAAAATCCATTTGAAGTTTACTGTTTCAGTGCATTTTTGACAATATAGTTTGTTTGGTTGTAATAAAATGTATATATATCAGTTGACACATTAGTATCAAAACTCCCCAATATCCATTGGGCTCTTTTTTATATATGC
Source organism: Diplodus sargus (assembly GCA_903131615.1). Taxonomy (NCBI): domain Eukaryota; kingdom Metazoa; phylum Chordata; class Actinopteri; order Spariformes; family Sparidae; genus Diplodus; species Diplodus sargus. The sequence goes on along the minus strand of CAEMYA010000002.1, from coordinate 4,952,129 downwards.
TTCTGTTCAAAGCCAGTCAACACTGTACATGCATTTAGGTAGAAAAATTAAATAAATAGATGACAAAAAATGTTTATGATTTAAAAGAATGACAACTGTAAAATTCAAGAGCTGAATGATATCAAAGCAAACACATACTGTGATTATTCTTGACATATTGCAGTTACAATATGAGTCACGATTTCAGTGGAATTGGTCCTGTTTGCCTTTCATTATCACAATAAATAAATAAACAAAAGACGAAACAAAACAAAAACAAAACAAGCGCGTTAGCTTATCTCCTTATATGATTTGCAAGCCAGGGTATCTCTATACCACCATAATGCGTCATTTATAATGGTACAGTATGCTGTGACATATTTTACTTTTTTTAAAAACTGTAGCGCCTGTTTGTTGTTAATGCTATTTTCATAATATTCAGATAAATTGTGTACTCATATGAAGCAAAACATGAATATCAAAAGTTATAATAACAACCTTTCATCTGCGTGTCATATTCCTTATAAGTGATTGTTTCATTTTTATCGGGCAAATATTGTGGGGTAAATTATTCCAGTTTGTTAAAGCTCCGTCAGCGACCTTTTTCCTCCAACAAGTTGGCCTTGGGCAGGCTGCGCACAACAATATGACCGGTGCATGATGCTGCATCACGAGGAGGAGATGAGGAGTGGAGAGCTGAATGTTTCTGTCAGTCCAGAGAGTAATAGCCTACACGAATCTCATCAATCTTTTTCTTTTTTCCTGTCTTTGTGCTGCCATTCATGAAGGCACGTCGGGACATCATAGTCATTCAGCAGTCCACACTGTCACGCTTAAAACTCTGGCTCACAATGGCTGTGCAGGCCTGTGTATACCTTGGTCGAAATGTCATGTGCTCCACAGTGTTTGTATGAGGCTGTGTAATGGGGCTAGCTGAGACCGGCGAAAACAACGCTGGAGGGTAACACAATGTCACTGTGCAGCATTCCCATCTCGCAGCACACAGACTGTTCTTCTGACAGGTCAGAATTCATTTTGGATTTGTCCTTTGAAAGCTCTTGCAAGGGAGCGGTGTCGTATCAGAGTCCCTAAGACTGGGATCAGGGGACGGAGATGTGAGATAGATCGGGGACAGAGACACAATGCAGGTAAGGTTATCTCTCAAGGACATGCTGAGCACTGAGGAGGGATGGAGCAGGAACAGGAAAAGGGGACAACATTTATTTTGGCATCACCTGAGGGCAGCGACTGACAAAACACAAGGTTAATTCATACAAGAAGAGAGAGCTTAATCTACGCAGTGTAAGAAGTTGCTTCTGATCAAGTGACAGTTTATCTGGATGTGGAATTTAGTGCTGAAATGCTTAGCTGACAGTTGGGGGAAATTAACCAGATTGCCAATACAAATTTGGCCCATTCTAGCCACAACTGTACCACTGTATCTTATATAATCATAAACGTAATTCATTTTACTTATTAAAGGTTATTTCGATAATTTTCCCAATGCTTGCATATCATCAGGATATAATACTGAAGTCGCACACCAGTTTCCGAACTGAACTGCTCCAGAAGTTTTTAATGTTATGGGTGTTTTCTTCTTTTTCCCACTCATCCCCTTTTCTCTTTCCTCCATTTTCAACTCTTGCTGCCACACAGGCAGTTCTTGATTATGGTCCATGAACTCATTCACAGCAGAACAGTTCCATGGCTTAAACAACGTGTTATGGCAACGCATTTGCATCAAGAATTGTTCAAGTTCTTCAAGTGATTTAAATAGATAAGTAATGCAATATGCCATCAATATGTCTACAGGCAAAAATAAAGTTGATGAATTGACTCAAAAGTCAAAACTGGATAAAGGCAATATTATTCACTCTTCAATCTGGGGAAATAATAAGCAGAAAGTAAGAATAATCCATCCTCTCAGGTCACTAGGTCACTCTCTCATATTCATACATATTGACACAACATTTTGCAATGCAACCAGTTGCACATCTTCAAATGCTGACAGCCCTTCCGAACACGGACAGTGGAAACAAAGAGATTGGGCATAAACCTCCAGACATTTACAAACTCTGCAAACAAGCTGAACCATCACACCGCCTCCTGAAACAAAAAAATCTCATCTAAATCTGCTGTTCACAATTGCACTTGTCTACGTGTGAAACCGCTTGAATCCTCCGTCACAGGTCGTTCAAAGACTTCCACGGCAGACAAACAGGCACACTCAGATGTGTGGGAGGCAGACACCAGTCACAAAAAGACATTTAATCACAAAGTGAGAGCTATAGCTCATCAGATGGTGTCAGTTACACTTTCAGCAAAGCAAAAATGTTTTTTTCTCCCACTTCATGACAGCCAGACAGCTTCGAGGTCAACATCAATCATGTGCTTGTCAGTGTGTGTTACAACCGATCGTCCCCTGGGCTGTAATGAATCCTAATTTAGGCGGCCATCAGGACACATCCAGAACGACGCCATAGGCTGTTTCCAAGTGGCCATGATGCCACTCTCACAACTCAACTCAGATAACAGCCAAGAGTAAGGCCATTATTCCTACAGGACATCCTTTTCGTGGCTCATCTCACACTCACTGCACAAAGGATTGCAAAGACTGAACTTACTGCAATGTTACAATATCTCAGATCCAACATGAACTGACTCCAACACGTTTTAGTTTTTTATATTAGTCAGCAAATGTCCACTGAAACCCGATGGAGCTATAGCAACTGGACAAAACCTTGTAAAACAAAAATGTTTACAAAAGGCATTTAAGACACATCAAATCATAACTCTACAATTCGCAGACATTTTACTGATGATTGATCAGCTCGAGCAACATACCAACTCAGTGGTTATGGAGGAAGGGGCACTTGTCCAGGTCATGTTCAGCCAAAAAACATCTGTATTGTCTCCTAACAGCGGGACAATTCCATGAATTGAAATAATGCATTTTACATCGGATATATTTAGCTTTAGATCGTGAGCGTCTCTGTGACACAAAAACCTACTTCCCTGGTTCATATGTGTTAAATATTTTAAAGTACTCCATATGAGCTGTGCAAATGGAAGAGAGAAGACATGACTGAGAACTGGATTTAGAGTGTCCACAGAGTAATTGCACAGAATAAACTGAGATTTTCTTTTCCCTAATAGCCTGTTTTGTTGAGATGAAGTATTTATTTTTCTTTCAAATAGATGTGAAAATACGCACTGCATTTTGTCCATTCCTTAATTGCATTAGCCTAGGAAACAAAGACACAACTTAATTGAGTGGAGGATGGAGATGAGTGGCAAAAGGTGACCCGAGAGAACCTCGTTTATCCCACTTATGTCCATTTAACTAGGCTACTGGTCCGATTTGGGAAGCTGCCCTCAGGCTGTCTCATTACATTCACAATTCAAGACCATGGACCAGCGACACTCCAAGAGGGATGATGATGATTAAGTACAGCACACACAGTTTTGTACAGTAAAAAGGAATCAGAAGAACACTGACCAGATATGACTCATCTCTTTTCACTGTATTTTAGTCTCTCTTCTATTTTATATAAATATATTTATGCTTATTCTATTCATTTATTTATTGATCTATGAAGGGTGATCTTGTTTCACAGATATTTAATCGTCCTGATTGCCTCTTTCTTTTGAGGCAATCCACTTAAAATTGACAAGCACATTTCTGGATGTTAGGTCTTTCTACTCAAGTAATAAATGGGATTAGATGCAAAGTCTTCGAGTGCACAGCGACTGGCAAAGTGACTGATTCATAATGAAACTGAGTTGGGGCTGCACGATAATAGGAAAAAAAAACAATACCAACCATTGCAATATTTTGGTTTTCTGCAGTATATGTTTTGAAAAGAAAACATACAAGAACTTACACAAGATAACTAATTATTCATTCTATATTAAATTATTTTGTAGGTGAGTTCATTTTATCAAGCAACCAAAGCAGGCCCTGTCGACTTTGTTAATGATGATTGTGATGCCGGTTTGCTGTGTATGCACTCACAAGCAACAAACTCTCACGCAAACAAGAACCCTTAAATCACACCAAATGACATTACTGTACATCAGACAGATGTCTCTTGTGGATTAGTCATGGAAAATAAGAGCTGTGTGAGCAGCAAAAAAGTTAAAGCAGGATGTGTTTGAGTGCATTTGCTCCTGTGCACATTACAATGTGGGTGCAAAAAACGTTGTACTGCGCAGCCCTGAAACTGATTTGCAGGCTGATAAAGTAATGTGTTTAGTAGATGAGGCCACACTTATCTAAGTTACAATAGACCAAACACAGTGGGCTGAGTGACAGGATGGAAATGCAAGAACAGCTCCAGTTGGCTTTCTGTTCTCAAATCCATGCCACGTAGAAATCAGTTTTGAAGCAGTCCAAATACATCTTTTTCGGAAAGGATATTGCCAGGGATTTAAATTGCTTCCCCAATCCGTTAACGTGAAGTTCTCAAAACTGCAGATGAATGCAACAGTAATAACTCATTGGAATTAAGAACCGTACTTACAAATCTTTGCGGTTGCAGGATGAGAGCAGGGTTAAGTATCTAGAATAAGGATAATGCTGGGGGCAGTCAATATTCTTTTAAAGTAATGTTGTAGTAAATGTTGCAGGTCATTCAGGTAATGGTAAAGCTGAAGGTTTAGAGCCGTAACCACACCAGAGAAAGACAGAAACAATAAACAGTTTAACTCCGCAGTCTTGTGTACCGAAGCAAATCTGAGTCATCAATACAGTATACTGTGGACATTTAATAAAGGGGACACCAGACTAGATTTTGTTGATAATTCTGGTAAATGTGACAGTCATCCATAAGAATAGTGCTTGTATAAAAGTCTTAAAAGTGTCTGATATTTGTACTTAAACATCAAAAGTACAAGAAAAAGTAAATTATACATTTTGTGTATTTACATGTATTGCATGTATGCATATATGCTATTCGGTGACCAAATGTCAGATCCATTCAACAATCAAAATCAGTGTACAGTTACAGATGAAATATTTTTTTATTATTCGTGCATATATTCAATATTTAATATAATGTACTACTTTGGCTCTGATGCAGCATGCATTCTGCAACTATAACTAAAGTTAACAAATACATGTAGTGCAGTAAAAAGTACAATATTTGCTTCTAAAATGTGGTGGAGTGGAATTATTATGAAGTAGCAGGAAATACTGAGCATAATCTAAGTTCGGTACTTGATTAAATGTCATTTTTTATACTCCATCCCTTTGCTTCTGTGAAAACACAAATTTATACAAAAGTTCTGTTGATCCAACCATTTATCTTTTACTCACACAGCCCCAAAATACCCACAGAACACTCGACATAAAGTTTTTGGGGAGTGTTGTTAGAGTTAAGGGGCTGCCATGTTGTTCAGTGCATTGCTCTAGGGCACTTCGGCAGTTCCCTGGAGGTGAACTGGCACACTCCATGACTGGTCCACCGGCCACCATCTAGTTTGCAAGCCAAGTCTGCACGGACTGAGCTACTGCCATCACATGAGCGTAAAAATAGAAGAGGAGGCTAAGAAGGGATAAATCCTCTAAAATGTGACATTTACAATGAGACAGAATGAGGAAGAACGTAATAAATACAACTCCTCTCCTGTGCAAAGGGGACAGAAACTTAATGTCGGGAATACGCCTCTTATAATATTCTGATTCAGCAGATGCTTACTCAGATACTGTACATATATAATTGAACTGCCCTGCACTGCGAGCAGCAAAAGTTAAATGTGCTCATTTCTTTCCAACATTGAGTCAATAATGAAATTACTCCCAGGACTTGGCATTAATCCCTTCACTTACTTCCCAAATGTCAAAAAGTGTTTCAGTTGTGTTCCATATATTTTTATTTCATTTATGAAATAGTGGCTCTGAGCTTTGTGCTCTCATTTCAGTAATGAGAAGGTATATACAGTCACCTCAGGCTGGATTTGTGGATGGCTGCTGAAGTGTGTCACTTTGATTTATAATCCTTGTTTAGGCAGCCATACTGTAAGTGCATCAACAATATGCACAAGCAAATAGGTGCCATCAAGATCCATGCACAAGAACGCACTGACAGTAGACAGTTTTAGCTTGATTACCTGTGTGTGTGTGTGTGTGTGTGTGTGTGTGTGTTGTGCTGTCGAGTCTTTACTTCATTGATTTCTTTGCCATATAATGCTTGGTCTCCCCTCGAGTATTAATAAAGCACAATCCGATGTAATCTAATCTCGTCCGCTCCCATCGCCTTTCTCTTTCGCCTTTACTCCTCTGCTCTTACTCTTCTCTTATCCCACGCCGTCATCTCTCATTTTATCTCATTTGACCTCATCTCATCCCCTCATCACCTCCCATTTCGTCTAGCCCCGTCTGATCTGCCAGCGTCACCTTTATTTCCTCTTATCGCTCATCGTCTGCGGCCATCTGTTTCTTTTCTTCTTCCTCATTGCATCATAGATGAATCTTACTGTAGTGTTTATCTTTACGTCCACATGTGTATACACTCAAGGTAACAGCAAATGAGCCACTGTACTATAAGCTAAGATAAAGCTGTTGCTGGAAGTAGTGTTTACAGCTGCTCTCCTCTTTGTGGAAAATCCGACAAATGAACAACAGAAGCCTGGATAAACATGGCAGCAGCAGGAGGCAAATATTGGCTCACGCTGAACGCTACAACTTTATTTGGCGAAGTGAGATCTCTCTTTGTATTATGTAACTGACCTGGGAAAGTGCTGTGATGAAGCTGCGAGATCAATTTCAATGAAGTTATTAATACTCGCTTTCTTTTACCTCTTCTGCTGAGTGCGCTGCACTCCTTCCAGAGATGTAATGGATTAGAGATCTCTGGCTTCAACCGCAGTGCTGGAGAAGTGTGCTCATATGCTAAATCACATTTAGACAGCGATCTGGATGATGCTCAGAAGGCAGCTCTGGAACACTTCAAGAGTGGTGAGATGAAAAGCTTCGCAATGGCTGCCACCGCTGAAACAGAATGCACTTCTGGGCCTTTCCACATGCTGTATCTTCTATCTCTCTTCCATCAACAGTTCTATTAAATATCACAACTTCCTGCCTGAGATCACGTGACCTGCTGCAGGACCAGATAATCAGACTACCATCGGGGGACAGGGCATGACCTTTCGCTTCATGATCAGATTAAGGAACTATTTTCCATCTGATTTGACTTGAGTCGTTCAATTTCAAGTTCCCTCTCAAACTTTGCTGGCTGTATGTTCATTTTTTTTGTGAATGCAGCCTTCACAACTAGTCGACTCGAGCTGACATATCCCTTTGATACTGTTCCTCCCAGGGCGCCCTGACTCAGCACGTTGAGCCGTGAGGGAATGTAATTGCCATCATTCTCCTAAGGATGCTGGCGCTGGTGGTGTGCCTGATAACCATTTGCCAACTGGCTGCTTTTTAAGAAAAAAAAGGGGGGAGGCATGATGAACCTTCGGGCATCACACATGGGCCTGTTGCAGACTCTGTCTGCAGGCAAGGACACTGTGACAGATGGACTGTGAAGGGGACAGTCCCCAGACTGGAAGAAAAGGATGTGAGCAGAGGGAAAGGGAGGCTAATGATGGCATCAGAGAAGGAAGTCTGTAGAGTTCTTATCAGGGAGGCTGTAATTGGAAATAACCTTTAAGAGCAAGCAAGGATATTATGATTGAAACCAAGCGGTGATGTAAGCTTGTCATTTGTGATCATCCCTATATTGGCACTGTCTGCAGTCATCTGGCCCGTACAGCCCTATAGGGTACCGGACACAGTAAAGAAAGCAGTGGACTGGCAAATCGATGAGCACATCACATGATGCGAGCAGTGAGCACGTCGCCCACCATCGTAAAACTTGTGTCCCTTATTTAATTTCCGGGACAACGAAGCCCAGCCGGCCTCTTTAAGGATTTCAACGTTTGCCTTGATATTCTACCGGACGCATGTTTTTTGCCACATGCTCTTTACTCACAGAATCGCTTGCGTTTTTACGCAGCTGCTCCTCCTCCCCCAACATCACCGCGGCCGGGTCCACCACCAGCTTCTCGAAGCACGCCGAGCCGAGAGAGGAGCTCTTCTGCTGGTACTTGATCAGCTGGGACACGGGGAGTTTGGGGCTCCCGTGCGCCGTCAGCTCGGGTTTGCTCCCCGTGGCTCCAGAGGCTGCGCCGAGCAGAGGCTGGCCGCCGCCGCTGGCGCCGGGGACCGCGTCGCTTCCGAGGGACTTCTTGTCTCCCTCAAAAGGCGCCGATGTGGAGGAGCACAGATTCGGCTGAGACGACGAAAACACCCGGTCCAGCTGTTTCTTTTTCCTCTTAAACATCCATAACCCCGATTCCTTTTTGCTGCCCTCCGCGCCCCCTGCGCCCCGGCGCTCCGACCCCAGTTTCGGACTGAGCCAAGGCTTGGTTTTCTCCTGGAAATTCTTCCACATCCTCCGCTGGTAGGACAGAGACTCCTGTCCCTTCGCGGTGCCCTCGTCCTTGGGTGTTTTTTGCTCCATGGTGCCTGTGCAGCAGCCAGCCAGCCTGAGCTCACTCTGAACAGTGGAGGGGATGTCACAGTTGGGCTGCTGCAGCTCGGGAGCACTTCCACTGATGATCAGGTCAGAGCGCCAAGACGGAGACGCACAGTGTGATGATGAAGGGGGTGTTAGTCTCTTAACGGACCCTGTAGAAAAAAAGCCCTGTGCAGGCAGGAAGGCAGCACAGTAGATCTTATACCACACACCGTGCTGCACGCTTATTTGACGGCAACCAGTACCCCCATCGACTGAAGATTTATTTCAGCTGAGCGGTGAAGTTGGAGCACATGCAGTCACCTCTGACTTCAGGATCACCTCGGACAGACTGCCTGGTTAAATGCTGCGCTTGCTTGTTGTATTTGTCTGTGCGTCCCCGCTCTGTCCACCGTGCTTTACCAAGGTCTAGTCAAACTTCCCCGTTAATTATTATATTCAAATGAAGGACGACGGCTGCACCGCGCCTCCCTCTGGCCAACCATGTCACTTGACTGGATAATCTGTGTGCTGGCGATTGCATAACGCAAAACCCCACAGTGCCTCCTGGAGATGTTTATAATTCGGCCGTGGATCTCCTGTCACCCCCATCTGGCTTCATCTCTTTGTGCTTTGGTTTGTGTTGTTTGTGGTGATTTAAAGCCACTAGGTTTTTTTTTGTTGTTTTGTTGTGTTACACAGCAGTGACCTTGGTGAATACAGGGCTCACGGTGGAAAAACCTCTGAAGCCGTCAAGGTTTTTTTTTTCCTTCTGTGTCAAGTGAATGTTCCTGCGCTGTACCCACGTCTGGATGTGTTCTCCTCGTCAAATGGGTCAGGCTTCAGTGAATGTTATCACCCACATGCAGGAGAGCGGGCAGCACTGAGCAGCCTCTTCCTCTTCTCTCTTTTAGATGCTGTGCCCCCGGCCTCTTGGTTCAGTGCTGGTCTGCTCTGTCCCCCTGGTGAACTGTGCCCACTTTCACATAAACAAACACACACACAGACAATAATTACAAGAATGAATACCCCTCTCCATCCGACCCTCTGCACACGCACAGAATGACCTTTTATGCGCAAACAGGGCTGATGAAATTTCACTTTGAGCAAGTGAATTAAAAATGGGGAGTGATGTAACTGGATGAACTTCATCCCACTATATGCAGAGAAGAAGAGTTGAGAGTCCGAGGCAGTCTTTGTGCTGCTCGCATGGAGACGGTGTGATGACCTCGCTTGTAGGAGCGATGATGAAGGTGATGAAGCGTTCTGTTGCGAGCTCTTGGCGCTGACCTCTGATAACGAGGAAATCATATCATAATCAAAATAATCAGCCTTCAGTGGCGTGTGGCGAGTTGTGCCAACGTCATCGTCTGCAGAAAAGGGCTTCATATAACCACTGTAAACTTAAAGAATAACTTCACCCGAATATGAAAATGAATAGATTATCCTCTCACCTCCATGCCAGTAGAGAGTTGGGTGAAGTTTCACAGCAGTCCACGAAACGTTTCTGGAGCTTCACAGAAGAACAGTGTTGCTGCATTTTTCTAAACAGCTGATATCGATGGGGACTTGTTTTAGAAAAAAACGACGAGACAAAAACATCAAACAGGTCCATACAGTTCATACAGCATAACCAGAGTCTCCTGAATTACCGATATCCCAAGTTAATTTGAAAAAACGCTGTGCACACCCTCTGCACATGGTCGACCTCATGCACCCATTTCAGACAGGGTGCACACCAATGTGTTAAGTTTAGCAGCTACAGTGAGGAATTCAGCTTTAATATGGGTGTTGATAAGGTCTGGAATCTCATGGCTACTGGAGACTTGAGCACAAGCTGCGTGGAGCTTTTTAAATATATTTTTTCTGTCGTGTTTTAATCTTTTAAAACCGGTCCCCACCTACTTCATATGTCTAGGAGATTGCCGCAAATGTGTTTTTCTGTGAAGCTTTCCTGGATTTCACTCGACATTTCTGGGTCTACGAGTGATCTGGACGCATACCAAACCTGGATGATAAGGCAGTAACGAGTTTTGTTGTAGCCTGGGATCGCTTTGCATGATACCCCATCCATCCTACAAAATAAAACACTTTAATTACAACCAGGAGGGCACTGTGAACTGCCCTGAACCCCTTATTCAGTTAAGTGGATGGAGATGTGAGCGTGTGAGCCAAACAATTGCTCTCAGCGAACCCTCGGCTTTTCTATTGGGCCAGCGGAGATAACTGATGAGTCTGCAGAGAGCAGGCCTTTTCTCTTAATGATCCCGGTCCTGTTGATAGGACACTAATCCACAGCCTGTGTGTGTGGGTGTCCGCGCACACGCCTGCAAACAGACACAGCCACTTAAATACTCAGAATCGTGTTCGCACGCTGACTGAAATTGCGTGTTATGCAGCGCCTCTACTACACAACTTGACTCACGCTGTATGATGAAGTAGGGTTAGGTCTTGGGTAAATGAAACATTACACAGCCATTCTCACTCTGGGTGTTGAATCATGGCCCTCATACTGGAATCCATTCAGTCGGTGAATGTTCATGATAGAGAGCTAGTTATATTGTGTGCAACAAAACAGCAGGTGGATGGGAAACGGAGCTGAGGCCCCTGATGATTTGGTCAATATCCCTTTACTGCCAGTTCCCACTTCAATTAATCACACATTGTGTTTTGTAGTCTCAGACTGCTTCATCCACAGGAGCTGGAGCTGTCTGGTCCAACCTCTTAGGACTGCTCAATGAAGAGCTGCGCTGAAGTCATTTACAGCTGAATGCTTGTCTCAGACATCTTTAGGTTAATTTTAGGGACTTTCATGCTTTTTTCACCTTGAAATGTTCGGAATAATTCTAAGATTTATTATATTTATATAAAAGTATGGCTTCTCTCTAGCATGCATCATGATAGATCAAAGGATACAAGGGACTGTTATCGATTTGAATGTGGATTCAAAATATTCACATCATTTCATCAAATCCTCATTCACTTTATCAAAAGCTTATCCCTAATTAATCACCGCTAAAGACGGAGCAACCCCGGGGGGGCCGGAGTGTCGTCGTAGAAAACAACGCAAACATAATTAATGAAAATTTAATTCAATAACGATTGTGGCATTTAATTGTATCGTGATTAACTCCACCACAATAACGCATCAAATTAAATGCAGCTGGTGGAAGAAGAGATTATTTAACATTTTATTTATACTAGTGAGGTGAAGAGATGACTTAAGTCACCATTGAATTGCAAAACTATTTTTTGATTACTGGTTATCGACCATCCAGGTCATAGAATAACTAGAGGAACTAACTCAAGGCGTCCTGGCACTCTTTTTGCCATGGACCAACAAGTGCAGTTGTCTTTTGAGTCTTTTGAGAGCCATTAATGTGAAATTTGCTCTCTGGTGGACTGGCTGGTTAGTCACCTACGTTTCTGACAGTATAAGTAAAAGTATGGTTTACGCTTCATGTTCTGGTTTGCTGAGCTAAGCTGCTTCACCAAGAATTCAATGCGTCATTGTCGCATTATTGTGTTGACAAACTGACACTTGCAGGCAGGCTCACCCCACACAAGGAGACCACAGTTACCAAGTGACAACACAAACACAAACACATGAAGTAAAGAGCCAGCTAAAGAGAAGCACAGACCTGTGAGTATATGGAAATGTAAAAGAAATGCTGCTTTAAAAATTGCTGTAAAAAAAGGGAAGACATTATTATGCTTTGACAAAACCAAATAATTAGTAAAATTGTTTGTAAATAATGTGTTAGAAACACATTTGAGTAAATGTCTCCACCGTGTACCACATACATTTTGTCATTTTTGTTTCTCTTTTTAGGAAAGGAGAATGTCGGAAGAGTCAAAGTTACAGCCCTATCACAAGCACACAAGGCAGCTTTTCTTATTTCATATATTGCCATCAAAAACTTTCACAGCACCTTGGTATTTCTCAGCCTCCTTGTCGTTTCCTGCGGGTCCTTTATTCGATTCTAAAAAATCAATCCGTGTCCGGGAGGTAGATGGGTTCTATCTCCCACCGCTGATGGAATGGAAACAGTTGGGAACCACCAGCGACCTTTTCTTGCTTACTTCGCTGTGAATCACATTGATCGAATTAATCCTTAATCCCCAGTAGCATCAGACAGGGTGACACAGCATGCACACAGGGCCGTGAAGTCAATGAGAGATCTGGTCTAAAGAGTGACCGGAGGGTACGAAAACCAACGCACGTCATCTCATTATGGCTGGATGAACGCTTCATTGAATTGAACTGTAAAAATATTCTGCTATTCTGGGTACCCCAGTGTCTCCGGTGAAAGAAAATATCAGCTTGAATTATCGCGTCTTTCTTTTGTCATCCTCAGTCACCAAAATCAATAATAATGACTCCCTAAAATGCTGTGACTCAGTGCTTCTGTTTACTTCCTGATTAAGGCGTCATGTCTCAGAGGGTCCTCACAGCAGTCAGGAGGGGACACTGGCTGTGCTGCTGGAGCAGGCTTTCAGGATCAAAGAGGAGGTGGCAGCGGGTCTGCGGTCCGCCCAGGGCTCGATCCAGGTGGAGGCGCTTTCCCGCAAGCTGCTGGAGAATCACATCCTGACCATCACGCGCATTGTCAAGCAGCTCAGCGTGGACATACAGGTATATAAGTGGGAAGGTTTTCTTAAACATCCTTCTTTTATCCACTTCCGTCTCCTGTCCTCGTCTGTTCTGATGTGCAGCACACACACACACACACACACATGGCCACAAAACTCGCAGCTGATTTGATTGCACCTGATAGAATGGTGCAGCGCCTGAGCAAAAGCCTGCCCGACTCCTCATCAGCATCAGCCCGTGGACATTTTGTCTGTACAAGCAAAAAAAAACAAATGATGTGCACAGTACGTGGTTAGATAAATGTTGCCAAGCTGTGCTCTAACCTTCCGGTGAACGGCAACAGGAAGAATCGCTGCGTGGAAATGTGACCCTCATGGCCACACTTTGATAACCGCCTCACAGAAACAGAGCACAAGAATGAAAAACATAACTCAATTAGGGCGTACCAAGCCAGTCATTAGCATGATTAAAGGCTGTCATAATCTGAAATATTACATGAATGCCTAGGAGCTCATTAATTCTGAACATGATGTGGTAATAAGCTTGGTCGTGAAGTGAATATTCAGCGAATCAAATGGAATTCACTTTTCGCTACCATGATAAGCCAGAGGGTGGTCTCTTTGATCCTGGACTATGACCCGGCTGTTTATCAGATACACACTACACACAGGGTTATTAAATACAATGATCAATAGGTGTTCATGAAATTGGCAGCTTTGATATGACAGCTTAACCTACAGTGGTTGTTTTGATGGCATTATTGCCTGAATTTTAGTCTAAAATATACAGAAAAGTGAACAGTCATTATTAGCAGAATGTGAAGACGTCTGTGCACTGTGTCGCAGAAGTTAGCAAGCTAGCCAGCTAGCCTCAGCCAGTGCCATCTCATAAGCCCACTTTGTACCGCAAGTGATGAGTTTCAGCTTGGAGAAATTAGCCAGTGGCAATCGTCACATTTCACAAGCTCTTTTGGCTTTTAGCGCAATAAAACAAATAACATAAACAAGCAAAGAATCACTGTAAATCGCCTCCTTGCTGTGTTCCCTGTCTTTAAACTGAGCTCTGTTGCTCCTAAAGGCTGTGTTCAGTCCCAGTGACTCCTCCTGGGATCCAAGGTCTTTGTCCAGGAAAATGCTAGCTACAGTGGAGGATAGCTAGCAAAAAGTAGCAGTTGTCTGGTGACATGTTGCCCAACATTTTTTTGGATCTACCTTCAAATTCTGCATGTGCTTTACCAAAATACACATTTATGATTGGAAGGAAGGGCAAAATGATGATATAACCAGTCTCATCTCTGCCTAGGTCCAGATTTTTTTTTTCTTTTACAAACATACCAAATTCACTATTTTATTTCACGTTAACATCTTCGGTCTAAACAGGCCCTGCAGAGACAGATTGCCCAGCGGGACGCCATCACCTCTGGAACCACAATGGCCGTTGAAAGCCTGGAGCAGAAGAACATGGCTTTCATCGGCGACCTGAGAGGGAGAGTAGCCAGGTACGCACACAAGACCTGGGTCAAATTATGCTGGCAGACGCCGAGGAACAAACTTTGCAGCGCTACACCTAGAAGCTGGCTACTAACAGATTAAAACTTTCCTTCCTCACGTAGAGGACCCAGGTCTGAGGCACACGCGATTTGGCTGATTAACTCTCCTCGCTGTTATCCTACCTGTTTTTCTCCCTAATGAAGTGAAATAGTATAGCCTGCATCCTGTCTGGCGACTCTTCGCAGTCTCACAACTTCCTCTCTGCTGTGGCTTTGCCTCTGACACCCTGCGTGACACACACACACACACACACACGCACACATTAATTATTTTCGCTCTCTCCAGAGTAGAGTTTCTAGCTTCGAACACACTTAAGATCCTGATCAGCAATTGCTCATTATTTTGCGTCAGTGCAGATAGCACTCATTAGATTCGATTGCCGAAGAGAGGAGCAGGATTTGCGTTTGGACTGGTGTTTTTGCCACAAGGCTGAATTCTCTGGAGCATCTCTGGTAATAATTGGTCAATGCATCTGACGTGATGTGATTTCTCACCAGACAGTAGTGTTATTCTGCGAACATCTTGTTGCACATCAGACCTGCCTACGCTGTGACGCTTAAGCTGTCAGCAGTGAGAGGCGATATTGCCTGTTACTCAACAAACAGCTGATTTGTGGTCCAATAAAGGCTGCAGAAAAACCTCACCCAATCACTCTGACAACCTCTTGTACGTTAGTCATAAATAATCAAGTAAGTGAAGGGCTGGTGGTTTCTGATCAGCTGTATGGAAGAGCAGTGATGGTCTACAGGGAAATAACCCATATTTCGTGCTGGGCATCTCCACAATTAGCTGCTGGATTTGATTGTTGAGCGTGCAGCATATTTCTTTTCCCAAATGTTATATGATATGCACTCACACTTAGCCTAATAGAGCTGTTGAGAGAGTATTTGCAGGCTTAGCGATGGAATCAAACACAGCATAGGAAGGAAAAGGCCCGCTTTGCAATGCTGATAACAAGATGTCGCATGTGAGAGGCTGAACTTCACCACAGTCTGATTGTATTTGGTGATAAATCTGCACCATTTTTACTTATTTGATTTGGTTGGCTCATCAATATGTGTCCACTGGAGCATTCAAATGCGGTGTGTATAAACTCACACCGCTTAGGATTCAGCAGTGCTTCCATCTTGCCTAAGAAAGAGTCTATTGGGGCAGCTGTCTGTTTTTTTCCATCCATCTGCCTGTATGTCTGCTGTTTGCCAGAGCGCTCCCTCCAGCCTTTTGTTCATCTCCCTCCTGTTCCATTATTCTCATTCAGTGGTCCCTCTCTGCTCTCCCCACCTATTATCTCAGGTGTGATGCCAGCATCGCTAAGCTAAGCGCTGGTGAGAGCTCTGGGGGGCTGCAGCTGATTGGACTGCAGCAGGAGGTGGCAGAGCTCAGGTCAGCTGTGGATGCGCGCCTCAAGGAGCTGGAAGTCAAGGTGAGAGTCGGTGCATCAGTGCTGACTAAGGGTTTGGCATACAACACGTAAGACAGCAGTTAAGCTTAAGTACACATCATGCGCAAAGAAGCAGAACACCAGAGCCATAAATAAAGTCTTTACAAGCCTTTAAAAGTCAAGATGGACATCAAAATTCTTAATCTCTGGATATCTCCATAATAAAGTGAATCTGGGGTGGTACATGCAGTTCATACATTTTCATGATAGCAGCACGGCTCTTAGGATGTCAGTCAGTCTTTTGTCCAACTGCTGTTCAATGGATTGCTATGAAATGTTGTTCAGCGTTCAAGCTCCTCAGAGGATGAGCTAAATGGATTGTGCTGAAAGTGTTATGGATTGGCAAGACATTGATTATTTCCAACAGAACGCTTTCTGATTTCCTAACTTTTCATCTAGTGCCACCAGCAGGTCAAAGTTTCTCCTTCTCCTGTGAAATATCTCTACCATATCTGTACCAAATAAGCATATTACCTTACATCTGGACAATAACATTTGTTGGCGGAGGTATCTCTGTAGTACGACGATGCTTCATTTACCTGCATAGTAATCATTTTTCTCCTGGATTTGGATCTTGCACTTGGCCATATTGCAATTTCAATAATATTGTGAAAATTGTTCCTTACCTAATGCCTGAGCAATATATGACCTGCACAACTGATGATAATATACCCTTTGTCTGTCGTGCTAATTTGCAAATGATAGCATGCTCAAATGCTAAACCAAGACGATGCCCATGGTAAACAATATATCCTATGAATATATACTATTTTTAGCCAGGTGTATTCAAAATTGATATGTTTTTATTATTAGAAACTTAATTCTCCATATTTGGTAAACCTTATGCTTAACTGTAATTTACAGTTCCACAGAAAGATACTTTTTTTTTTACAATGTTACATGTTTTCTGTACCAAATAAAAGACTCTTGATTTCACACTACTGTTAAGCATCAGTATGGTGGCATTATCACTGTGAGCATGTTATCATGCTGGCATTAGCATTTAGCTAAGCTCCACTTTGCCTAAGTGCACATTCAAAGGCCTGTTAATATGGTTGTAGAGGCTATTCATCTTATTCCTGAATAACACACACACACACAGACACAGTGATGAGACTTGGATTCATTGGAATACTTCAGTCTCAAATGAAGGATTCATGCTCTTCTTTTTGAATTCATTAGGTATAAGTGCAGGATTAAATACATTTAAATACTGTTTGCAAGAAGGAAATATGAATCTGACTATATACTCAGGGGATGTATTTAGCTGTTCATCCTGGACAGGATGGCTCACTATTGAGCAGGTTTTTTGGAGCTTTGGTCATTTGTGAAATGCATTCAAACAGGGATGTCAAGATCTCTATGGCTGCAGTTCTTCCTGCCTTTCTTCATATTTCTTTACAAGACCAATATTACAAGTATAACAAAAACCCATACTTAGTACACGTATGTAATATGTTATAACGCCGTCTATCTGTACTAAATCTAAACCCAGCCTCATCATCCACCCTCACAGTAATTCAGCCTGCACTCAGCCCTGTTGGTGGCACAGGGTGGTCAATCACTGTGATGACAGTACATTAGCTGTGGAGCACTGGTCAAGCATGTACCATAAAGATGATTGAAAATGCAGGGAAAGTGGGTCACTGCAGTTACTCCCAGTCCTGACTGGCCACAGGAGTGGTGCAGTGGCTCAATCAGCTCAACTCAGCAGAAAAACGCAAAGGGCAAAGGTCAGATCGCGGAGCTGGCTCCACAAGATGCTCCAGTGTCACATAACAGCGTGTATTTGTGTGTTTGTTTTCCAGCTTTATTATGACCTGGGGAGACTGGAGGCCTCATTGTCAGAGCTTTCCCAAGGTCAAAGCAGCTCCATGTCTGATCTGAATGCACAAGTACAACTACTAGAAGCCAGGTAAGACCATTCATCCAAGAGTAAGCACAAGGAAAACACACATTGTTGTAATATGAAGGCATGTAGTCTGATTTCTTCACTTCTCAAGAGCTGGGAGGTAACGAAATACATAGTTACGGTACTTAAGTAGTTTCTTCAGGTATTTGTACTTTACTTGAGTATCTATTTTTCTGACAACCATTTACTTTTTGTCCCTACATTTGAGCACAAATAGCGGTACACTCTAGCCCTTACATTTATTGATTATTATTTATTATTTTGCCTCAATGCACACCGCCTTCAACATCACAAGACTGATTTTAGCTTCCCGGTTCATATCACACACGGCAGACGTAGCAAGAAGAAACCACCTAAAAGGTGAAATGAGACAGAAACAGACAGAAAGGGAGACTCACATGGGGAGAAAAAAGGTGTCCTAGCGTTTTTTATCTGCAGAGACCCTGCAGCCCAAAATGTCAACATTTGACATCATCGGGATGAGACTCAACAATCAACTAGCTTTCTGCTGCATTTAAAAGCTCAGACAAATCATTCTGATTCTTCCTTTAAGTTTAACAGTTTTTGAATTATACTAATACAACGTGAGGTTCAGTCAGCTTTGCACAGATATGGGCAGTAAAGAATGATTAAAGAATGTCTGTACTTTTGCCACTTCTGCTATGTTTACGGAGTGACTTTGGTGCAAATTGGTGCTTCTGTATATAAAGTGCTAGTCGTGATTAGCAGCAGAAAAGCAGCACCTTATCATAATATTTGGCTTTGTGTTCTTATAAAAAAACCACTGTAGGATAGAAACATTTATTCAAACTTTTAATTTAACCGAACAAAAAAAACCCATTTCAGAGTTGAATTCCTTAAAGATGTTTTATTCAGTGAGAAGAATGGCCATTCCGTTTGCTAATTTGCCTTTCAGCAGGCTCCCCAAGTGATTTACTTTTAATATTCCCTTTTTCATTTTGCCTAGTCGCACATAATAAGGAAAAATCAATGAGCCACTAATTTTCTTATCAAATAATACCCCCAGTCCTAACTCTCTGCACAGCTGTTTCAAGCTAGGGCATTTCAGAGCCATGGCTATCTGAAAGTATTGATGCCAGTGGCACAGAGAAGCTGTTAGCTAAATTAATTTACTAATCCAGCTGATAAATAATCTCAAATTGGCAGCAAAATGCAAAATTAATCACATAGGTTTACCATGGGGCGGGGGACAGAAACAGGGAGATATGAATGGTGAATACGCTCTGTTTAGTAATGTTGTGGATCTGTAAAAGAAACCAGGTCACTGGTCATGTTAGAACCAAAAGAACAATAGATAAAAATAGATGAAAAGCTGCACAGTTTCTGACACAGGTAGAACAAAACAAAAAAAACACCAAAATTATATCTGCCATCATTGATGTATCATCCTCAAATAGTTCAACCTTGATTGTGGCAGTTGCTCCTTGTTTATTCACAATACTGCTAGCCATTTATGTACAGAAGCACCAAGTTGCACCGAGGTCATGGTTTGAAAGAGGTGTAAAAGATTCCATATATGTCAAACTGGAACAAACCGCCTTTGAACAGAGGAGGTGGCCTTCAACATTATTTATCATTCACCTACAATGCAGTACCCTTCCCTGACAACTTAAAAACCACTCACACCTGGACTCACCTGGCCCTAGCAACCCACACAAAGGCCAGTTGGGTCAACAACTCACAAGTGTCCCTAAGGACTCTGAAACTCAGAGCTCACATGTGTCCTTAATGACTCTGTAAGGACACTCCCACACAGAGTTTAAAAGCCTGCAGCTCCCCTCCAGTTGGTTAGAACAGCGAAGCCTCTTGTATGAGAGGTAAAACGTCTTTAGGAGACTGAAACAAGTCCAGTTGCCTACGATATAGCACCTAGAATTACACTTGTCCTTTATTGACCATCAGTCCACAGGGAGGACATCATAGATTTTGCATTCTCCTGGCTTTTTGTTGAATATTCTTCGGAGCCCTCAGTATCCAGGGCCTCAAAACCTGCAACAAGGAACATCTGTCAATTGAGGTACATTTGGTTTTCACAAATGAAAACCCAATATCTAAAATCAATGAGCTAAAGCCTCCATGTTTGAAATCTAGTGTAACTGCACATTTCTTTTTGGAATGAGAACCCACAACTTTGACACCCGCACTGACTTAAAAGAAATAAATGGCAGCTGCCCACAGGGAGTCATGTTTTTTTAAGGACGCATTTCTCGACTGTAACGTTCTGCTGCTCACAGTACAAGGCCACTGACAAAAGAATCAAGCACGCCTCTCAGACAAGGTCAAGATGGCAGGGACAGCAGTAAAATCAGTCACATTGACAGAGAAACAAAGAAATGATAAAACTCCATGGACACAAGCGGATTGTGAAAACTCTCCTGCTGCAGCCAAATCAGCCATCCTGTCGTGGAGTTTACATCTGGGCTAAAAATGTTAACATGAGCTGGGTAAGCCAGACAGGGTGGTGTTATGAATGAGGCGTCCATGTAGCAGCAGAGGTGGAGAGTCAAAGGTAAAGCAGGTAAACACAGACACACACTACAACCCATTCGCCAGAATAAATGTCGGCAAAGTTAATGTCTGCAGTGATTCATTGAAACGTTACAGTTCTTTTTGTTGCAGCTTCATGTTTCCTAAGGTTCGGTTTTAAATGTTATGTTTCACCATGCTGTGTTTATGATCTGGTTAAGATTAAGAAAAGATCATGTTTTGGTTTGCAATACCTGCTTTGGTCACCACAAACCCAGCTGGAGATGTCCCGAGGTCGCCTCAAATAACACTGTTTTGACGCTATAAACGTACCTGAAGATGCTCCAATTTCCTATTAAAAGTATTCTGTTTTAGTCAAACGAAGGACTTTTCTCTATTTCATTTCCTTTTTGTTTTGTGGATTTCAGTCCTTGTACACTCTGTATAAGAACAGCATCCCCCGTCCCCTCTTCTACTTAGGTCTCTCACTTCCTTTCTTCTTGAAATATTGAACCTGACTCAGGTTACTTTCTGTACTGCTCCAGGGATGTAGGACCTTTTTATTCATAGTAATCTGGCATGTCATGGCATGGGGTTAGGGAGGATGATGATTGGGATAAGATCTCATGTCGTGTCCTCCCCTTCTTCAATTTTTAGTCTTAAACTGCAGTTTGGCAGCCTTTGCACCTTTACCTCCACCACCACCCCCTCCACCTCCTGATAGATCAGACAGTCTGGTCAAAAATTGGAAATGTGAATGTGAAATAGGACGTTATGTAAAAATGTCAATATGGTGCGTAGCCTACGACTTGTAAAATCATGAATGTTGTCAGAGGTTTGCAGAAACATTAACTGCCAACAATTTATTCTGCGGACTGCACACACGTGCACACACGACACACACACACACACACACATTGATTTCCTCATTAAGAATCCCTTCAATTTGAGGAATTAGAGGAAAACGTTAAACTGAACTGAAGTGCCAATATGTTTGATATATAACAGAAAATTTCACCCCAGAGAGAAAAGCCCAGTGTGTCCATACAGCCCACGCACTATTTTACTCAGCATGTCCAAGGTTGCAGCTTTCATCTGAGACACTTACTTTCCCGGTGGGCTATGTGAGTAATGTGAGCTACATATGGCTGTATAAATGGGAAGCTTTTATCTTTTCTCCCACTTTTAAAGTGCCAGTTTTATACAAAATCCAACATTTCTGACCAAATTCGTTCTTCTATATTTCTATATCTATCAGCTATAATGTTTGACACAATTTCCAAATGTGCATCTCTAGGTATCTGTATGCTCATGTTTGCATGTGTGCAGATGTGCCTTAAGCTATTCAGTTATGTGAGCTTGTGTGCTTCTTCACACATAAATAGCAACACTCCGACCACAGAGTAACAGTGTTCTTCCTGCTGAGCTTGGCATCAAGAAAAACCAAAAAAAGCAGCATTACTGCTGAGGAAGTCTCACCTCCAATTACCGAAGATAGAATTATGAACACTGACTTTCAAACAGCCTTAACCGGCTGAACATTAGGCATCTTGATTTTGCGATAAAGTGTCAGAAATTGGATTATTGGTTAATGATTAATGTTCTGTTTTCACACCACTGACATTTGAAGGAGGTGCCAGTAAAATATCGGTTATGGAAGCACACAGTTTCTTATTCGGATGCCAAGCACGATGTGGTGCCAAGTGGGAGCTTTATATAATGGGCTCAAATCTACAGCAAGCATTGCTCCGGTTCCCAGGTATTTGTCAGTCTGTTTGCATTATTAAGACATTTCTACTCTGATCTCATCTGCTAATGGTGTTTTCTGTGTCCAGGTTGAAAAAGGAAACAAAAAAATTACTGCTCGCAACATTCACCTGTGAGTGCATGTTCAAAGTAGAGTCTCACTGCATTCCCTCCTCTCTCTGTTTCCTAATGGCCATGCAGGATGTCGGATGGACTGAAGGAAGCCAGAGAGCAGACAGAATCGCTGAGGAAGTGGACGGAACAACAAATCACCAGCTCAGTCCAGCGCTGCACACAACAGCGGGACAAAATGGTACCCTAGCAACAGTTTGTACAGCGATGTCCACAATGCAATATTTAGTGAAGAGGCCCCATTCATATGATGGTATATCTGTACAATTTCCCTTTACTGTTCACACCTCATGAAACAACTTTTTGTTGAGTGTGGTGCTGTAACAGGCAGGGTTCAGTCACACTCTGAGCTGTGACTCAGCAGATAAAATGTAGTTAACCGTGAGATATGATAATCAGGTGGAACAGATGGTGTAAGGCTGCAGAGAGTTAAACGTGTGCGCGGTTGAGTCGTTCAAGGTCTTGGAATTCATGGAACATTTTTAAGCATTTACATAACAATATCGATTCAATAATGAGACAAAAAAAGGCTGTTGCTTCTCGCCCCCTGCCCAGTTTTATTTACAACATGTTTTGTTTCATTTTACTGAAGTGAAAGAACTTGCTGACCAAAATATTTTATCCTTTCACTGTTTGCCATTGCAGAAATCTCTGAAAGCGTACACTCAATTTTCAATCACTATCTTCCAGTTTTATGCTGTAGACAAGCGGTACTGTAGAGGTTGCAAGTTGGCAACACCAATATCTGAAAAGTATTATAGTTTTGATTTTGTAAAGCTTAAAGAAGCATGCAAAAATGTAAATTCAATTGGTCTTTACTCACCCTGATGCCGTTGGAAAGTTGGGTAAAGTTTCGTAGTCCACAAAACATTTTTGGAGCTTCTCAGCAAACACAATGCTGCAGCATTCTCCGAAACAGCTGAAGTAGCCAGGGACGTGTTTTAAAATGTTAAAACCAGAGCGTGAAATAAATAAACAAATAAAATGACTCTATAGAGCGCATCCAGTTTATATCCTCGAGGTGCACCCACTTCAGACGGAGAAAGCACTTTCAGCTAAGCAGCCACTCAAAATAAATAAGTAGATACATTTTTAAAAATTGAAAAGATTAAAAAGAACTTTCAGCATGTGTTTAAAATCTTAATTTTGAAAGGGTATCTGTGTGTTTTCTGTGTTCAGTTAGAGGCGGCGTCCAGATTAGCTGACCGGCTAGGTGCCCTGGAGGCCCGTCTGGAGCAGTTTGAGACCCAGCTGGACCGGGCCGGCCGCAGTCAGGCAGATGAGCTGAAACGCTCCGAGACTAAACTCAGCAAAAGAATAACCTCAGCGCAGAGCAGCCTTGATCAGGAGCTGCAGCTGCTCAAACAGGATTATCACAAAGGTGGGTGATTCCTGCCGGTAACTTTCTGTCATCAGTGAATAAACACACACACGTACCTTTCCGTATACGTCAAGCAAATAATGCACATGAAGAAATATTTAGAGGAGGGAAAAAGAAAGAAAAGTAGTGTTCTTCGTTAGTCATAAATTGGAATGACCTGACTGTTTGACTATTACAGTTAATATCCTGTTTAGTCACAGTGGTCAGTGACTTGGTGATGATATATTAAACCAGGCATGGAAAGTCATTTATTCTGATGGCAAGGGCAGCAGAGCTCGCAGACTCAGGAGGCAAGTTGCCTAATTCAGATGTTCATGTGGTTTCATCAAATAGTGACATTTATAACCATGCTGAAAAGCACAGTGTGAAATGTGCGTGTGTGTTTCTCTTATCCGAGTATTTGTAACCATTTTAACTAATATTTAAAGAGGACAGATAATTAGGGACTGGATCGGAGACATATTGTCCTGCAAACTTATTTGACAAGCGAGGATCAGGCTCATCCTGTATGTCTGTCAACAAACTTGGGACAAGGTTAAAGTAAGGTATGCCCAGAATTTTAGTTTAAAACATCCAAAAAATGAACTCATATGAAGAAACAACAGTGTTGACCTGCCAAAGATGTCTATGTACTGTGCTGCAGAAATCTACCGAAGTTGGCATGCTAATAAGCCATCCCTGGCCTGTCCATTCTCCTGATAGCACTTTGTACTGCGGTGACAGTCTGATAGTCCTTATAGTTTCAGCTAGGAGATGTAAAAGAGGCATGTTCACTTCTTAGTCAAATAAATTAACAAAATAAAGAAGGATACTCGCTGTTTTAACCTGCTGCTGATGTCCAACTCTCTCTCAGTCCTGTGCCGTTGCACGCCTCTACTGTCCCTACCTGCTATGTCTCCTTGTACCCGAAGTCCTTTTCCTGATTAGAGCCACTGTAAATCACCTCTGTATCTCCTTTCTTATCAAACTGGAATTTGTTGGTTTCAGAGGCTGTATTCAGTCCCAGTTTGATGTCGAGCCATGCTCACTGGGAAGCAACTGAAGTCAGTCAATCTGAGCCATGACGAGTGTGGTGACTCCAGTCAGTTCGTTGCTAAAGCAGTTAGGCTGCCCCCTATAGTTTTTGAGCTACCTTCAAATTTGGGTAGTTTCCTACAAATTGCACCTTTAAAGTCTTTACAACTCAGCAGTCAGTAATATTGTTTGAATTCAACTACTTAAGTCATGCCTCTCTTTCTGTCTACCAGCAAGAAAAGAAAACTACCAGCAATAAACTAGCTGACATGACCTCCTCCCAATCTCAAATACAAATACATCAAGATTTCTAACCAGAAGAAATGAGATAGATGTGAGTTACAGCTGCTTCTTCTAGTTAGCTCAAAGCTAATATGTCATGGGACAAGCCACAGAAATTCACAGATATCCGGGCAGCCCAGTACAGCAGCTCAGCTGTGCATCAAGGTGCTGTTGACATCCATCCACATCATACTGCTGTGCAAATTGGAAGCTCATTTCCCAGGAGCCCTGGCACAAGATCTCAAACCTCTCCCACTTTCTGTCAACCCCTCTCAGCCTCCAGCTTTAATAAAGTGTAGACAAAGAGAAAAAGGCCTCCCTTTGTAAATAAAAGCAGACGTAAACTGCTCTATGAATCACCGCTGAGTCCTAGGGAGCCATCCATCCATAGCTCTATTTTAAGTATTGGATGAAAAGATGGAGGGAGACGGTAATAGAAGGGAGAAAAGCAATGCATAATTGATGAGTGTCGTAAATATTCGTGGCAAGACGGGCAGGGAGTCAGAAAGAGAAGGGGAGAGATTTAACACACCATCACTGTAAGAGAAAGTTTATCCCTCCATCTCACATGTCACAGTCGCTGAATAGTACTTCTTCAACTACATTCAATATTGAAGCACATTTCCATTTTAGGATGTATTTAGGGGTATTTTAGTAACTACCCGATGAAAACCTGCTAACTGATGATAAGGACCAAGGACAATTTTATCCACTTGGATATCAGATACATAAGATGAGATAAGATAAGAGCCATGAGTGACCATCATAAAACACTGTACTGTTCAAAAGTCTAACTCAGTACAATATAATACCTCATAAACTGGAAAACTGGAGAATACTTTTCACCATAAATACATCTGGTGAATTTCTGCACAGCCAGCTTCTCTTTTGAACAGGGTTCCTGTCTGTGCATGACGCCATTGAGTCTCTGAGGCAGATAGGCGACATCAAATCCCACCTTGACAAGAAGAGGCTTCAGAAGGATATCAGGGACATCTGCGGCAAAGTGGCAGAGCTCAATGATGTGTGACATTATCAACTGAAGAGGAGGCCCTTATTACTGTCAAACCTGTCCTCAAGCAGTCGTCCTTTCTATATTGTATCTTTCTCTCCTATCTAATCTCTATCTTTTTTTAGTATTTTTTAAGTCTAGTACTTTTTGTCTGTCTGTCTAACTGCTACTGTAACAAATGAATTTCCCCGATGTGGGATGAATAAAAGTCTAAAGTCTAAAGTCTAGTTTCTCAGTGATTTTCTTTTCAAA
>CAEMYA010000002.1:4907543-4924181 GCA_903131615.1 Diplodus sargus | reverse complement strand
TCCCTTTTTTCATCCACAGTGAACAGCAGCAACAAGAGAGACAACAGTATATATGTTGGTTAGTAAGACAGACAGGCTTTGAATTACTCAATAAATGATGTGTGTGGGATATAGTACATAGCAAGTATAAAGGCTTACTTTCAGCTGGACAATAAAATAAATGGTTAGTAAGACATCTCAGAATCATTGAACGTGATATTGTGATATTAGTTTACAATTCAGAGGCTCATGCTTACCTTTTTTTTAAAAAAGACATTGAGTCAGTTGGAGGAGCGAGTAGATGTCCTTTTAGGGTTGGTGGGTTTTTGTCCGGGTTGTCCAAGCTGCTTGAACTGCTTGAGCTGCGCTAATGGTAAGAGAGTAAGCTGCTCTCTTGATAGTTCTTTTCTGCTGTATTTGTCTTCACACGACAGAGTTGAAGGTTCCTAACCTGCCACATATATGAGGTGTCGACAGCCCTGCCAGACACGAGGGGCCCATGGGGCGTCGCTGGACCTCAGGATGAAATGAATGTCGATCCAGCCGCTGTGTCGAAATGAGGAGGTAGGACTAAAAAAAACAGGACAGAAAACACCCTTCCTGGGATGTTAACAAGCCCGCCTGACACAAATGCTGGCCCTCAGCTGCAAGTATTGCTCCTGTATAACAGCATCTGGGAAGCTTAATTGGTGGTATGAGAGTATGCTTCTTTGTTTTAACATCTCTCTGCTGTCTTCCTCTCCACACAACCGAGATGATAGTTCCTGACCTGCCACATGCACGAGGCGTCAACAGCCCTGCCAGCGTTGAGGGCTGCCTGGGGTGTCGCTGGACCTCAGGATGAGAGCAATGTTGATCCAGTCGCCATGTCGAATGAGGAGGAAGATCAAAAAGACAGGACAAAAGAAAAAGGACCAACGTAGAACAAAATAGATGCTTCCCAGGATGTTGACTGCACTGCCAGATGCAAGGGCAAGCAGGCAGGGTTTAAAAGGGTCAATCCAACGTCCCTGCCAATATGAGAAAATTATCCCAGTGCAAGACACTGCCTGGGCAGTCACCAACCCTGTCAGACGCGAAGGCCACCTTAGGCTTTTCTTGCCCAGCCAGACTGAAAGGCTGCCTTGGGAATCACTTGTACAGGCCAGTCGTCGTCCTCAGAGGAATTTTCAAGGCAGACTGGTCCAGTGTTCTCAACGGGACGAATTACATTAAATCGGGGGACCACTTGCTCATCTTCCGTATCAGAGAAGTCAGAGTCTTTGTCCTGCTCAGGTCCCCTTTACATGTTAAACAGCCGCTCAAATTCCTTATCAAGATCAGCGTGAGGAGAAGCAGGAGCAGAAGAAGGAGCAGCATTTCCAAACTGATCATCTTAGTACAATGTATCAGTCCATAGCTATTAGCATTAGCCTTGAAGGAGTTTTATATTTCGACTTCATCCTTTTCCGAAACATTTAAACCAGATTTCTAAATAGACTCCCTGTCACAAAAAAGCAAGGTGTGTTTGGGAATATTTATTAACCACATTTTGGTAATTATTTTTGTTTTTAGAGCGACTGAGACAAAGGCAGGCAGAGGAGGAGGGAGACCTGGAGATGCTTGAAAATGTCAGCAACCATCTGCAATGTCCCTGCTTCTCTAGACTGTGAGACAAAAACACACATAGACAAACTAGGAAATGAAGAAAGCAGCAATCATTAAAAATGCCCAGCACAGCTTGTAAAACTGTCCTGTTGCTTTCTCACAGCCAAGAGTCGGTGAAGAAGAGAACTGTCATGTTTAACCTCCAGCCTGAACAGATTGTGCACACACACAGGTCAGAGTCAGTCCTCCAACATTAAAGTAACCAATGATTATGATTGATGATGTGTCAATCTAAAAAAGCCATTTTTAAATGTACCTTTCTGACTTCAACAGTTCCCACTGGTACACTTCTCAACCACTAGAGGCCACCACTCTACAGAGCATGCTGACAGGCATCTTGGTCGTCAAAGAGTGCAACCAGGAACAGAGAGCAGCCCAGCGTCAGCCCTCAGCCACCGCAGATAACAGCTTACAGTGATATGGAGCTCTGCTTATTCTCATGCTGCTTGTGATCTTCTCTGCAACAGAAACCTCTTCTGACACCAGACGCTTACTGTGACATTACAACTATACATTCAGGCATCAGTCATTCAGACTGAAGATGGGACTGGGAGACAGAGACACAATGCAAGGACACTTTGAGACAAGTTGAAGGATCTTTTGAAGTGTGTGATAATTGTATTTAGTTACCTCAGTGGCCATTCTCTCTCCACATTAATGCATAATGAATTTACAGACATCTGATACTCCGAAATATGAAAATGGAAGTGTTGAAGAGTACATTGTTAACACAGACTTTTTTCATCAATGTCACACCAGAGTGATACTCATTCCCATCAGTCATCACATGTTATAGGTCTAATAATAGTTCTTAAGATAGTTCTTAATAGTTCAATATCAGAAACAGACCTCTTGCAACATTAGACTGGTGTGAGCAGCTTATTGCGTTCCGGAACAGTTAGTGCTGATGTAGATGACAAGAGTTTACATCCATGAGTCACTGTCAGGTCTGCTCAAGGGGTTTTAATGTGCTGTTTTGTTCTTATTGTCCATTTTTGCATCAGCACGTTGTAAAATGGAGAGTATTTACTAGTTCTGCTTTTAAATTTCACCAACAATTCAAACAATAACAGCAG
Source organism: Diplodus sargus (assembly GCA_903131615.1). Lineage (NCBI taxonomy): Eukaryota > Metazoa > Chordata > Actinopteri > Spariformes > Sparidae > Diplodus > Diplodus sargus. The sequence goes on along the minus strand of CAEMYA010000002.1, from coordinate 4,921,479 downwards.
GTCTTGTAATTCACAGGTTTGATGCAATTATCCATAGCTGCACAAAACTTTATTGCAATGCCACTCATAGTTCAGTCACTATGAAGCACTTACCACAGAAACATAAAATATATTGTTTAAACAACAGAATCATTGTCATCACATTGGAGGTGTATGACAATTACTGGTTGACTTTGATCATTTAATTAAAAGCAAATATCTGATTTAATAAATTGTTAAACCAGAATCAGTAATCCTTCTACTAAATACTAGAGAACTGTCATCTTTTGTTGTTTTGTTATTGCCTAGTTATCTGATATTTTGTTCCTTCATCCTGTGGCCTTATTTCCTCCCCAACAACTTTACCCTCTTTAACCTTGTGTATACGTGAGGGTTCCCCTATTTTCAGTGGTGGAGCCAGACAATTTTCATAGGGTTGGCCAGATTGAGACCATAGCTCACACAGGGGTGGCGCAGAAAACAGTGGCGTAAGTATCGGCGGTGCAACCAGTGCAGCTGCAGCAGGGCCCAGACGCTGTTAGGGGCCCATGAAGGAAGAAAACAAAAAAAAACCAAAAAAACCTGCTGTCCAGAATTGCCACAGGCCCCTGTTTTTGTGAATGAAATAGCTGGGGTCGGGTGATAGAACATGCATGGGTGGGACTCCTGGGCCTCTGTAGCCTCTCATAGGGCCACTGGGCCAGGTATTCTTTAGTCACTTATTCATTTACTTATACAGGCAGTGATTGTCACGTAGAAGTACATTATGAAGACCAGTTTTTTAACGTATTCCTAATCTGATTTTTATAAAAAGTCAGTTAATTGGTGATAAAGCTCACACGATAATTACAATTTACACCACATAAGAATATTACAGACGGCACTTTTATCAAACAAACCCACATTGCAAGTTGCATTCTCATGTTGATTCTCAAACTGATTTACAAATGTGTTTGTTTGTTTTTTGCCAAACAAACTTACAGAAGTCATATTCTTTGGTTGCTGTGATTCAAAGCAAACTTGTCAAGGGAAGTGGCTCGTTTAGACTCCACAATCAAAACACCAAGGTCACTCAATCTTTCATCATCCATAGTTGATCTTAGGTAACTTTTTACCAGCTTCAGCACTGAAAAGCTCCTTTCATAGGTGGCTGTACTCACAGGTATGGTGACTGCTATTTTACACAACCTAAAGACCTCATGAAACACCTCATGGTGGGGCTCAATGAATTTGGTTAGTTCAACTTTGCTAGATGGTTTTCCTAGGCCTGCCAGGCTTTGCCTCTCTAGGATTCTATCTAGCTGATGTCACTCATGTCTCATGTCTTCAGTGTTGCTTCCATAAATAGATGCAAAGGGTAACAGAGCTGCTTCATCACAAAATGTAACATTTGTGGGATTCACCCCCTGAATGCCCCTCATCACTTGACAGTTTGGTCTAGAAAACCGTCTGTTGATCTCAACGGAGAGGCATCTTACCTCACCAAAGAGCTGAGTCATTGTAACTAGAAGCCCTACAAACTGGGGGTCAATTTGGGTAAGCAGGCCTCTTGCATCAACTGGACCGCTCCTCAAGCCTTCCTGTTAGGTCGCACTCGGGCATCGACACTTTTTGTTTGCCACGACGGCGGCATGCCTGATGTGCAGCAGCAACCGTGAGTCGTTCAAAAACGTTCTTTTTAGTAAACTCTGTGTACACAAACAATGTTCTCAATGCTCATGTTCATGTGTAGAGACCCTGGTGATACTACAAGCAAAGTTTCATGTTGTGTCGAGCCTTAATGTTTTAAAAATAGCAATTTTGATGGGGGACAGCCTTCCGTTCCGACACCCCTCCATTGCGAAACCCCTCCATTCCGAACCACCCCCACTCTGAAACACTGCTGTTCCGACGCTCCCCCCAAAACACTGCTGTTCCAAAATTAAACACCGCTATCCGTGGTGCTGATGTCCACTTCCAGCCGCACTCGCACAGTTCTGAAGTGGGTTAAGGTTAGGGTTAGTTCGGAGTGGGGGGGTTTCGGAATGGAGGGGTTTCCCCAATAGCCTTTTCGGAATCGTGAGGTCTTTGAAAAAAAGGGAAACCCCACCATTACGATGAATTGAAGTCTATGTTCGGAACAGCGGGGTTTCTGAAAGCCGGGGTGTAACCATTTTGATGCTAGCGTAAGAGTGCCCCTGCGCTCCATTGAAAATTAGCTTGCCCAAAAACGAAACTACGGTAAATCTTTCGTCATAATTATGCATTTACACGAAGGTTTGACTCATATTCAATCGTAAATAAAGCCTTGGTTGCTTTTTGGCGAGAGTTTCACTTTAAGATAAAATAGGTCACTGTGGTTCAATAAATATGAGAAAAGACATACAGTGGTTATATTGATATGTACATGGTTCATTATTTTCAATGTAATGAATGTGACATGGTTCCTTTTCCATTTTTGCAAACTTCCAGGTGACATTTGAGTGAAATAAGCCTTTAGTTCATGTGAGACGCACGTGATAGCTAGATGATAGAGGTAACGAGCCAATCAGGATTCAGCCTTGCGGTGTGATCGGAAGAAAGGAAGAAAAAAAAAGTCCGCGATTGCAGCTAGCAGATGGACATGAGAAGGATTAACGTCGACATTGTGAAGAAAAAATTCCTGAAAAAACATAATGTTTTTACCTTTTCCTTTATTGATATATTTTGCGCGTGAGTTAAACCAACAAGGATTTAGTTGTTGTGCACCGTGTTATTCCGAAGGAGACAGACCAATAACCAGGAGATGGTGAGTCGTGGCTCTTCACGCGCTAGACTCTAGCACGGCAGGGGATTGTGCCTAACATTGAATTTACTGGCCGGGTCTTTTCTGTGGTTCTGTGTTTTTCAGTTCAAGGGATGGAGTCTTCTGCTGTTCTCCTCACTGCGGCTGTGGTGACAGAGTTCAGCAGTGGTGGCGAGCTAAGCCCAGTGGATGAAACGATTCTGATTCGAGTTGAACTGTGACTTTCTTCTGCGATCTGGTAGGACTGATAATTGCCAGTGTTAAAGGACACCTAGTGGATTATTTCTTTTATTTATTTATTTATTTTTAAATCATTAGACTGAAAAGAAAAAGAAAACTGTAAAACCTGATCCTTGTTGTTGTTAAGGTGTTAAGAAAAACTTTTTGTTGACCTGTTAAAGGATGCTGAAGGGTAAAGGGTCCATCTCACAAAATAAATTCAAATTTTATTCCATTTCATGCCTTCAAGAAACTAATACAGTATTACTGTTATTCTATAAAACTTACCTTACACTCATTTCTCCAGTGGGCAAACTTAAATTCTTCTGATGCACTTGTCCTATTGATAATTGGTTTCTATAGAGGTTATCTCTGTACCGCCCAGTGCCTTATATAGTAATTTGGGGCTGAGATCGGTTACATCTGCTCTTTCCTTGTATTTCCTTGAATGTGCCATTATCTCCACTTTTGTTACACTGTTTTTATTTTTCTCTTCCACTCGTCTTTGGTCCCTAATTTGAGGGAAAAATGGAATTGAAAGATTTTGGATGAGCAGGAGACAACGCCAAGTACTAGCACAATACTTTACTTAACTCTTAGATGTATTATAAATAATGGCGTGAATGGTTTTTGGTATAGTATGAATTTTGTTGGCCTACAAACAGTCAAAAATAAGTTATATAACAGTGTGCCTGATATTTACCACTGTACACACAGCAGTGGTAATCAGTTGTTTTTCTATCCATTCCCGTTATCTGTAATAAACATTTGATGAAAAATATACCCTGATCTTTCTAAAGTGGCAAATAAGTTGCGGTGATTGAAAACAGACAAGACAGGAAAATATGTTTGGGCCACAGGGTTGCTGTTGTGAACCTGTGATGAAGATGAACAACATACGATAACACATTGTCACAGCTGCTGGTGCAAATGAAATATTTATTTGTGAATATTGTCACTGCTGTTTTCAATATTATCATACCAATATGATATCAGGCTCCTGTAGACAAAAGTAAACGAAATCCTCACAGTGTAGCAACAAATTCAATTTTTTTTTTATTAAAACCCATCTACACTTTTTAAGGGAAGAACATCAGAGAACATGGACGCCAATAATGAGTGCAGTTCAGTGCTTTTTGACAAACAAAATGTTGTCATTCAGCTAAAGATTTACATTCTATAACAGTGTCTAATTCAGCAAAGAATGCTTTGAACTGGTCAGTGTTACATTCTCTTTCACAAATATATATTTTAAACCTGCAGCACAAAAACAGACTTAAAAAACTGACAGAGTGCGATCATTTAAATGATGCATGCTATGAATGGAGAGAGCTGAAACCTGACAGATATGTACACCAGGAGGTGCAGTCAATTGCCAAAAGCCTCTTACATTTTCTACTTAGCGTAGTAACATATAGGTGATACCTTCAAAACAGAGAGATAGGAGGGAAGATTAAAAATATTCATATCCAGAACATGGAGGAAGTCTGCCGCGTCTTGCCAGATGCAGCTGCACATCAAACCACACCTTCCTGACAAGTCCGGGAGCTGTGTTGACAGACAGCACCTCGGAGTGGACGAGCATCTGTAGGTCTGTCGCTGAAACAGGGGGGTGATGCTGGCTGGTGTCTTTGCCTTTTTTCCGTAGGTCTTTGATGACGGACTTGAAAACATCATTGCTTGACTTGAAAGTGCCACAGTTCAGGATGTTGAATGTCGAGAAGTGACGAGCTATCCCTGACCGAATTGCAATGTAGCTCGCAATCGAGTAGGTCTGGCCGTTGGCATTTTGCACTGAAGGATAAAATAATCGTAGCACCTTATTAAGAGACTCTGCACTATAGTTACACAAGTCTGATGACAGGTTTTTCTCCGCTTACCAGTCTTTTAAAACGGACATGGCCCATACCGTGCTCCTTTTTCTGTTCAATTTGTGTCGATCCTCTTCTATTTGATCAATTTCTCTGTCCTCCAAAACTTTGCGCCGTTTTGCCTCTCCCTCTTCTCTACTTTCCTCTCTTTTTCTTTTTTCCGCCGGTGACGACATCTCAGCCTTTAGCCAAGACTCAAAGTCACCATCTTTTCCAAAAATATTGAAGTTGATTTCAAACTCGTCCATAGTAGCCTAGGAGTACGGTTTTCTGATATAAAGTAACGTTAGGTTAACTGTCACAGAGTTACAGCTGTTCAGCTGACGTTGCTTAGCAACCGAAGACGCTGGGGTGATAAGTGCCCGGACCACTTGTGGAGCAAAGATTTTAGAGTGATGCGAAATACGCGAATCAGAGGCAAAAAGGCCACTTTCCTTGACGACGGTCAGATATGCTTAGCAGCGGTCTGTTATACGAAAATAACAGACCGCTGAACGTTGGGAAGCCCCATTCAAGTGAATGGAGCATTTTGCAGCATTAAGAAGAGCCATGTAATAAATATTAATACAGCGCACTTCCGGACCAGTCAAAACCTCGCGCATAATCTCGCGTGAGAAAGTCGCGGTTTGAAAAAGTGTCAAAACAAGCTCTATGTTTGATTTTTTTGTTTATTTTTTTTCTAATTAGTTTTAAGAATTGATCCAAAGCGATCCAAGGGGGACTGGATATGTAAAAAACCTTTAATATTTTTTGGTCTTGGGTAAGGATGAAATAACAAATAATTGTGTATAGGTCAGTGTTTTTATTGAGACAAAAAAGTAAAGTATCCAGTAATAATAGATACTTGATTTGAATTGTAAGCATTACTACACTTATTCACTCAGAAAGTTAAGAAACAAAATGAGTACTTAATTACTTTATAATCAGTTACCCCCAACTAGGGCTGGGTAATAAAACAATAACGATATCGGCTGAGATTATTAGCATCCAGAGCTGTCATGTGCTTTATAGATAATTAGGATATAGCCTACAGTGAAACGCACGACTTTGATCATTTTTGCAGATATCCCGTGCATCACAGCACACGAAAACTTAGATGCAGTTTGCCTCAACCGAGATGTCTTATGGGCTGCCCTCGTCAGCCTCCACGACTGGGAGCGTGCTGCCCTACCCAATCGGAACCGGGTCACCAATAGGTAGCCTCTAAACATCATTGTAATGTAAAACTGTCGGGGACTCTGCCGTGGCGCTGTCCAGGTTGATGATCCTCCTGACGGTCAGCTAGGAGCAGCTACGGAGCTGTCCAGAGTGCAATCAGCTGCAATCAGTAACTCGAGTCCTCAGATGACAACCCATTAAAGTTACTGTTAAGTATTAATCTGAATTTCGAACTTTACTGTCCTACTTCAGGCCATGTTTGTAATTTAATACAGTGGACTGAGGGTTGTGTTAGTTTACCTGAGCACACAGTAGTATATACTGCTCAATTACATTTTTACAGTTTAAGGCAAACAGCTTGTAGCATTATTTCATAAATTAATAGTAACATTATTTTTTTAAATGAATGCTCTGGTTGCAGGTCTTACAGATATGCCTCATATCGTCAGTTTACATGGTGGACGCATGGCAGACTGGGGAGAAGAATCCGCAGAGTCATTCCTGCCTGTGCAGTTAACAAAATAAGAAATGGCTACCCAGAACCAAGTGGAATCTATACAGGATTTAAGGATGTAGATATTGATAATACAGAAGTAGATGATTAATGGAGAGATTTCAGTAACTTTTAAATAGTTGAGCATTTGAATGCATCAGGAGCACTTTAATTTCTTGCAAATTTCTTGTTGAAACAACTTTTCTGTTTCAGTTATGCAAGGTTCAGCAAAATCCGGTATAATACAAAAATGTTAATGGTTTAAAAGAAAATGTTTTGACAAAATGTAGCCCACACTACTGTGAATTTTTTTGACAGTAAATCTGTTGTATGCTGTTTGAAATATGTCGTTGAATACAGACCCCTTGACTAGAATGTAAAATTAAAGTCAATGTGGATGTAAAAAATGCTGGTGTGCACATCATAAGTTTGTAATGATGCTTGAACTACTTGAAATGTGAGAACAGCTGTGTTGGAACAATGATCTGTGATCTAGGCAGTCTGCCTTGTGGAGCCATGATATGAGTTTGAGTCTCTCTCATGTCCATGCCCTGGTTTGAATCTGACACAGAGGAGAGAACATCTGCCACAAATCTTTTGTGGACTTTGCTCCATGAGATTTTGAACTTGGGTTCACCGACACTCTCCCCATCTTGGTAAACAGCCTGTTCAAAAACATGGAAATAGGTTAAAAATTTATATAGGAGCATTATGAGATTTCTTGTGGCATTTTGCCCTTGTTTTCTGACACTGAGATTGGTTTTAGGTGTAAGGTTTATTTGATAGGGACAGATACAAAACACAGACAAACTGAAAACAGCTATCCCATGTAAGTATCATTGTATTTATGCTAAATTGCAACACCTGTCCATAGAGGGGCTTTTGTAAAATAATGATAATAAAAGATTAAAAAGTGAGGGATAAAAAGAAGGATGAACTTGGCAAAAAGATACACTACAATAAAACACACATATCGTAACATAACCACAGAAAACTAAACGTGACTACAGGGATGTGTCCCCATCAGATTAAAGCTTAACAAATATATTTAAAATTTTCCACCATTTTATAATCTATTAGCCAAAGTAATGCAAGTCTGGTCAATGAATTAATGGACAACACTGAATAAAAATTGTTAACTTAGTGACGTGTTTCTCTGCTCTGACTCACCTGTTGCTTTATTTAGACTCAAGAGTGTTTAATCTACTTTCTGGAATACCACCCTGGTTTGTTGCTGAATTAACCAGGATTTAGTTGCTTTCGTAGAAGTGGTAAAGATTGCAATAAGTTTCAAGTGATCAGGTAGTGAGATCCAATATTTTACATAATATCTTGCTTCTCTGGCTTGTCTCATCAAGGGGCTTGTGAGCACAGCGGTGATAGTGTCTGTTCCCTGGCCAGTCGTGTCTGTCGGTAACATGGTGTATCACTGACACCCACTTCTCTTTCAAGACCTCGGCATCACCCCCACAGGTTTGTGCACTCCACCAGAAATGGTTTATGATGGATGGGATCCACTCTCCTAGGCCTTCACATTCCCTTCTTTTAGCTGCAGCAGCCAACATTTTTGACACTCCCTTTGCTACATGCCAGGGATCAAATTCGTGGCATTTTTCTGGATTGGAGACCCTCATTTCCTTTACAATTTGTGGATGTCTGTCAGTGGAGATTGTTGACACCTTCACTCCATTTCCTTCGATGGTTGTTAGAGCTTCCTTAAAGCCTCTAATCTCCATGGTATTAGAGCTGGGTGCAGCTTACTACCTTGAAGTCCACAACCTTTTGACTCTGCACATCTAAAAAGTGTATGTGCAGTACTTGGCTGAGTGGCCAGGTGAGTCGCAGCGACAACAGGAACACAAATGTCTTCCTCAGTGTTGTGTATGCGTCTTCACATATTGTTCGGAGGTTCATGTTATTACAAAAATGTTTAAATTTAGCAAAATGGAAGCCACCCAAGAAAACTGATGCTGCCAAAAGCAGGTTTCCTTTGCCCTTGGTCCCGCTCTGAGTAGGCTGAGACTGCCATCTGTAGCTACAGCCATTTGCACGTGAGCTCTAATGTCAACTGTGATCCTTCATTTTGCAGCTCTTTCACGTCTTCCTGAGCAATCAGGGAACCACACTTTAAACAATGCTGAAGTAGTTCTTTTAACTGTTCCTCAAAAACTAGAAAAACTCTGTCTTCTTTATGAGTGGCAGTTGAATCATGTGATCCCTGGTTGCTTTGAGAGGGCTCAGATGAACTTACATTGTATTCAGGATCAGAATTTCTGTGCCATGACTGACTGTCCTCACGAAATTCATTGTCTGAAGGGAACAGATCCAGGGACAGAGTGTCCTCCTCTTCTTGTTTATCCAACTCACGTTTATCTGTGTAAGCGTGGTCCATGGTAACAACTTGGTGCACATCAGCTGGCCACTGTACCGCTGCATCTGACGTGTCTGAATCTGAGTGGCAGCATCGTACATATTTGGAGAACACTGTAACGTTACACTTGCTGATTGCTTAACTGACTGAAGAGGTGAATTATCAGCTTCCTCTGTGACCAGTGGCGTGTCCGATGGTTCGCCTAACGTTACAGAAGCGGGAACTGCAGGAGCGGATTGTCTGCTCAGGAGAGCATCCAGCGTCTCTTGTCTATGGCGCTTTTTAACGCGCATTTCACTCACTCCCCGAGGGCGTTTAGGCTCCTTATGTGGGAAAATTGTCGGAATTGCATTTGGTTTTAGTCTTCGCTTACACCCAGCCGCTCCGGTGAGCTCTTTTAGCAGTTGTGGTTGACCAAAAGCCTTAAATGCATCAGAAGCAAAATGTCAAGAACACAGCCACAGATCTTTGGGAAGTTGTGTCCGTCCACAGGCATCTTCCCACTCCTTTCTCCTCTTCTTGTCAGTAGGAAAAGAGTGTGAACTCACATCACTCCCCTTGTTGCCTTTTGATTGGAAATTGCATCCAAAAGCAGCACAATGTGGCATTTTACTTAACTGTTCCCACGTACACAAACACTAGCGTCAATAGCTATTCTACCAAGTGCAACCATTATACGTCATCGCCCCAGAGTGCATTGCGTGCGGAAAACATGGCGTCCTACGTAGGTCAACATATGTGGTAAATATTGTAGATTTTTTAATCACTGGCAATATTTTATGTGTTTCTAACAACATATTTTAGTACAAGAGAACAGTGGTGTTGGAATTATATAAATACATGAATATTATCAGTTTTTCACATGCTACAATTAATTACCCTGCTTTGTTTAAAGTCTGTGGAATGTTACAGAAGGTCGAGGCTAACCACAAGACACATATAACTGCTCATCCGCATGACAACAATGTTGTTATCTGTATTCTGTGTTAACCAATCATATTACGATCACGCCCACTGCTTTTGAATAAAAGGATGTGCAAGGGGAAGGTATCTTTGGAAGACTGCTGATCAGACTCACAGGGCTGATAACCGTACTTCCCCTTTGCAAAGAAAAGACAAAATACTCTGAGTTCGTGTCTGATTTTATTGTGTTTATTAGTGTTAAACCTAACATTCTTTGGTGCCGTGACCCGGATCCCAACATACCCAGCGTTGCCAGAAGGAGGATGACACACCGAAGCCCGTCGACGGCCAGGACCACAACAGGTGACCTGAAGGAAAGCCCGGGGGAGTGAATTCTCCGCTCGGCCGGTGATATAGACGTCTCCTCCAACTGAACAGCGCTGGATTGACGGGATCCGGACAGAGAACACCAGACCGGACTGCAGATAAGAGTAAGTATAGTGAGCATGGTTATGCTGAAATTACCCAAGCAGAATAGTGGCGCTGAAGGTCCACGGGGAATAAAATAGAACAAGGTTACGAGTGTGCACACGTAAAACAGAATTTATGAGTCGAAGCAGCAGCACTGACTGAAACCTGATGGTGTCAACATAAATCAGTGGACTGTTGAAGTAGACCATGAGTTCTTAAACCAAGCAATAAAACAAAAATAAATACCTTAAAATGGGTAACTGTTGCGGTAGTTGCGGAACCACTGAAGGTTCAGAGGCGAAAGGTGATGAAAAATATATGACAGAATTGCAACCAGGCTGTAATAAGTTTTTGCCTAAATGGAGGAAAAAGTATGGAGTAACTGGGAGACTGAGAGTAGAGGAATTTAAAGACCTAGTAGGGAAACTAGAGGTCAGTGTAGCAGTAAAACAGGGGAGATCTAGACGCAAAAAGGAGGAAGAGTTGAAATACGCGAGAAAATGGTTAGAGCAAGCGTGTAAAAGGAAAGCCAATGCAGTAAAAAACAAGCAAAAGAGAAAAGATGAGACACGAGTACAGTTAGTGTGTAAAGAAGATAACGAGGGGGTGACCAAGGGCAGACGGAGGAATGATCAGCCTCCGGCTGACCTCGAGGCCGTCGCCCCAGGAGCAGCTGCAGAACAAAATATTCAGCAGCCTGCCGTCATTAGGACTGATGATAAAAGAGTTTATCCAAACCTGCATGAAGAAGGAGTAACTGATGAAAAAGGCCCAGAGCCAAGTAGTTCTGATAACATAGAATTACGACCAAAAGCAAAATTAAGGCCTCCATCACAATATCAGGCTGACGAATACCCAATGATAGAAGTCCCAAACCCGGACGGCAGAGAAAATGGAGAGCCAAGAACAATGTATGTTTTTAGACCTTGGACCCTAACCGAAGCAGCAAATGCAGTAGCAGGGGTTCCAAGCCCCGAGCAGGATCCAGATGAATGGGTCAGTTGTATGGAAGAAGTTATACACTCGTATAGATTGAACGGGCATGAAGCAGGCGAAGCGATGCAATCGTCTCTAGGAAGGCGATGGGCCAGAGTTAAAGGGGATTATACAGGACGAACTGACGCAAGTATCATCATACCATATCCCGCTAACGCCACACTAACTGGTGCATATCGCAACCAGCTAAACGATCTATTTGAGCGAGTCCGCACAACTTTCGCTCAAAAAGCTGATTATACCCGTATAGGGGCTGTAAAACAAAAACCAGGTGAAGACCCTGATGATTTTAGACAGCGAATGGAAACGGTATTCCGAGCAAATAGTGGAATACAATTCAATGAGGCTGATACTAGTGCGTACCAACAGCAACTGAAGCTGGCCTTGATTAATGGCCTCCAACCAGGCGTAGCAGCCTGGACCAGAAAACACTGCATAGAATTAGATGCAAATTCCGTTAGCCAAGCTATGCAGTGGATAAAGCATGCGTGTAAACACGTAGAGAGTAAAAAGGCCCAGAATAAGAAGGGCAGCGACGTTTTCTTCCACGACGACGTTGATGACGATGATGAAGTGTTTTATCACTCGAGAAATCCTAACAGAAATTACAGGATAAGGGGAAGAGGTCGTGGAGGTCACCGACCTGCCAGAGGGGACAGGAGATCTGGAAATTACGATCCAGATGCCTGTTACCGGTGCGGGAAGAGAGGACATTGGTCAAGAGACTGCAGAGCAGGCAGGGGGGGTTACAGAGGTAAATCAAAACAATGCCCCTCCGGCCAAAGACTGGAATGGAAAATGACTTTAAGTCAGAGGACTTCTCACACGATAAAAGCAAAGATCAGATGTTGGTAAATGTGTACAATGCGTGGGAAGTGTTTAATGCGATGTCTATTAAGCCAAAAATTATCCTACGAGTAAATGGAAAAAACATGACTTTTCTATGCAACTCAGGAGCACGTAAAACCGTTCTGAGAAACATAGTTCCCGGACTCCAAGCCTCAAATGGAGTGATCTGGGTAAAATCAGCTAATGGAGCGATAAGTACAGATCACACCAAAATCTGACTGGAGACCAAGAGTCAGACAGTATCCTCTAAAAAAAGATGCCCTTGCAGGCATCCAACCTGTTATTAAACAACTCCTAGATGCCGGTGTTATCAGAGAATGTCCTGATTCACCTTGTAACACTCCTATCTTCCCTGTAAAAAAGACAGACGGTATTAACTGGCGAATGGTACAAGATCTGAGACAAATAAATGAAGCCGTACAGTCACCCGTGCCTCTTGTACCAGATCCCCATTCTCTCCTCAATACACTGCACCCAGAAAATAAATTCTTTACCGTTGTTGACCTCAGTAATGCATTTTTCTCTATACCTGTCCACCCTGATTAGCAGTTTTGGTATGCGTTTACATACGCTGGTAAATCTTATACCTTCACTAGACTACCTCAAGGATACTGTGACAGTCCAACCATTTTCACACAGGCTTTAAATAGTTGTTTATCCACTTTCAACCCACCAAGAGGTAGCCAAATTATTGTGTACGTGGATGACATTTTAGTGGTCTCACCCGATAAAGGCAGCTGCACAACAGACTTGTTGGCCTTGCTGCAACATCTCTCAAAAACGGGACACAAAGTGACAAAAACAGAAGCTACAATGGGTGAGAGAACGAGTTCAGTATTTAGGTCACACTATCAGTGCCGAAGGCCGAGAGATACAGGACACTCGCAAACAAGCGATAGCTGACGCTCCGAAACCACAAAACAAGAAGCAAATCATGGCCTTCTTAGGGCTGTGCAATTATTGCAGAGCATGGATAGTTTCGTATGCCGAAAAAACACAACCACTGCTAAACCTAATCTATGCGGAGCCAATGTCAATGTCTGACAAAATAAGATGGACAGATGAAGCCTCACTGTCCTTTGAGAGATTAAAACAGGAACTAATGTCAGCAACAGTACTATCATTACCGGACTACGATAAAACTTTCACTCAGACAGTGGATTGCCGAGACGGTTTTATGACATCTGTACTATTACAACAACATGGAGGAAAGATGAAGCCCATTGCATTTTATTCAAAAAGGCTGGACGCTGTAGCCTCCGCCTTACCACCCTGTGTGCAAGCGATTTGCGCGGCAGCAATGGCAGTACAACTGTCAGCCGACGTACTTTTCCACCAGTTAACATTGTTAGTTCCTCATGCAGTTGATGTGTTACTGCTGCAGGCTAAAATGACATTCCTCTCGCCTGCCAGACAGTTATCTTATACAGCTGTGCTACTTTCTCAACCTCACTTGACTGTTAAACGTTGTACTACGCTGAACCCTGCTACATTATTACCTACAGCACAAGAGGGAGAGCCGCATAACTGCATCGATAACACCGAAGCCTTACAGCTGCCAAGGCCGGACCTTGCTGATAAACCGCTCGCATCTGAGAATGTTTGGTTTGTTGACGGCTCATGTTATTTATTTATTTATGTTGTTTATTTCGGGCATGTCAGTTCATCATCATCACATTTCATCATTGTTCAAATAATACAATACACATGGCCGAAAGGGAAAAGCGGGAGAAGCCAAAGCTTATCCAGTCCCGCCCCCATTACCCACAGGATAAAATCTTCATCCTAATCTTTTGTTATCTTTTTCATTTTACATTTTTACCTAACAATTACTTTTACTATGACATTTGACAAAACATATT
>CAEMYA010000002.1:4872694-4907520 GCA_903131615.1 Diplodus sargus | reverse complement strand
CAGTCACACAGCTGCCAAATACTGTTGTAGAAGCGAACAGATATCACCCAAACATTCAGCACAGGCTGCGGAGCTAATAGCCTTGACACAAGCATGTATTTTGGCGGAAGGAAAAGAAGTCACTATCTATACTGATAGCCAATATGCGTTCTCCACCATTTTCTTTTTTGCCGCTCAGTGGAAACGAAGAGGTATGATTACCTCTACAAGAAAGCCAGTCACACATGCCCAATTACTGATCTCACTTTTGGAAGCAGTACACCGACCAAGCAAACTAGCTATATGCAAGTTTGCAGCACATAAAAAAGGCACAGACAGTGTCACGTGCGGTAACAGACTAGCTGATGAAATAGCTAAAGCAGCAGCAACGGGCTCGTTTGGTAAATCAGACACCTACACGTCACGTCACAACCGTTCCTCATAACACAGGAAGTTCTGAAGGACATGCAAAATGCTTCTCCAGACCATGAAAAACAGATGTGGGTGAAACAGGGAGCTGTAATAACAGACTCTGGGTTGTACACCTCAAATGACAAACCTATACTCCCGCGCAGTTTATTTAAAGCTGCAGCAATATCGAGCCATGGGCCTTGCCAGGTCTCAACAGGAGGGATGGTAGACCTAATAAACCAACACTTTCATACCTATGGATTTAATACCTTTTCAAAAAATTTTTGCAAATCATGCATGACATGCATAAGACATAATTCACAGGGCAACCTCAGACCGAAACGTGGAAAGTTCCCCGTGCCAGAACACCCGTTCCAAATCCTACACATGGATTTCATAGAACTAAATCGAAGCGGCCCGACCAATACTGTTTAGTGATAGTTGATGCTTTCTCTAAATGGGTAGAGATAATCCCATCGAAAAGTGCAGATGCACTTACAGTAGCAAAGGCCCTGTGCAAAGCCATAGTGCCACAACATGGTATTCCAGAAGTGTTGTATAGTGACAATGGTGCTCATTTTGTAAATAAAGTAGTGCAACACATGGCTGAACACCTAAAAATAAACCTGAGAAACCACTGTGCCTATCATCCACAAAGTGCAGGACTAGTGGAAAGAACAAATGGTACAGTGAAATTGCGTCTAAGAAAGTGCATGGAAGAAACTAAACGTCCTTGGCCAGAATGCCTAGACCTAGTGAAGTTATACATGCTCATAACACCAACAGATAAAGGACTGACACCCTTTGAAATCATAAACGGTAGAGCATTCCGACTACCTGCTTTCTCACCAGACGTAGAGAAAGTTGACGAAGAAACAACATTGGCAGAACACATGACAAGAATGTTTAAAGAAAAACAAGTGTCAAATGCAAATTTACTGCCCTCTGATTCTTCTCCCCTCCCACAGGATGCCCAGAAGGTGAAACCAGGCGATTGGGTGTTCATATAAGTCATAAAGAGGAAGTGCTGGTCCAGCCCACGGTGGGAGGGACCATATCAAGTGCTATTGACAACGCCTACTGCAGTCAAGATAGCAGAAAGAGCCACTTGGATCCATCTCAGCCACTGTAAGTTACAGCCGCTCCCTGACTCACCAGAGTAGTGGGGAAGTCTGGGCTACAAAGGGGCTCTGCTTTGTAGAAGCAGAGTGTCTCAAACCCAGTGAAGAAACCAACGAGCCCTACTCTAATAGGAGTTACGAGAGCGAACTGTACAAATATAGAAATGGAAAACGAAGAAGATCCGACTCGGCGACGTGAACGAGAACGGAAAAGGAGAAGAAGACGATACGGGACATGGTGATGCAAAATCGGATAGTGTTGGACCTGCTAACAGCCTCTCAAGGAGGAGTGTGTGCAATCATAGGAGACACCTGCTGCACCTACATACCAGATGGATTCAGTGACGGAGGAGACATACACCGAGCATTACAAAATCTCACTGACTTTCAACAGTATGTACTAGCTAACACTCCCGGGGCCACACCAACCACGGACTGGGTTACAGGATTTTTCTCTGGAAACTGGTGGCAGATACTGTTGAAAGCATTAACCCCTCTCTTGATGATCTTACTGCTGTTATGTCTGTTTGCATCATGCATTCTCCCATGTCTCTGATCGATGTTTGAAAAAATGATTGCTAGAAGCTTTGTACAAATGCAAATGTTAATGCAAGAACTTGAGCCACAATATTACCCACTGGCTCAGGCTGATAAGGATGAGGATTGCACTGCTGTGTAATTATAAAATGAGAGTGTCATTTAAACAAGCATGATGACGATTTTACCGAAAGTGTGATAAACAGGAGGTAAAAATCTGACGATAAAGCATGTTCAAAATGATAAACAGGAGGGAAATGTTGGAATTATGTAAATACATGAATATTATCAGTTTTTCACATGCTACAATTTATTACCCTGCTTTGTTTAAAGTCTGTGGAATATTACAAAAGGTCGAGGCTAACCACAAGACACATATAACTGCTCATCCGCACGACAACAATGTTGTTATCTGTATTTTGTGTTAACCAATCATATAGATACAGTCGGCAAGCAAGGGAACGCCCACAAAACGTCACATCCGGTTCGCGCTGAGGGGGAAAACAAACCAGTTTCCACAATGCCCAGGAGCTGCTGTGTGCCCTTTTGCACAACAAATAAGCTAAAAAAAACACATCTCAAGTTTTATATTTTGCCAAACCGAAGCACAGAGCCTAGGAGAAGAACCCGGTGGCTTCAAGCGATCCGTCGGGAGGATGAGTTTGGCCACCTGTTGGATCCAAAATCCAAACATGTGTACGTCTGTAGTCAGCACTTTATTACAGGTATGACGACGTTATTCACACAATAACAGTTTTAGATTGTGTTGTAGTTAACATGAATGTTCAATTACTAATTTTAATAGAAGTTAACTAACTACCTCGTTAGACAGGCTACCTTGCCCCGTTACAAAAGCTAACGTTTATACAAAAATACAGCTATGCTAACAACACTGGTGGTAGCTTCCGAGCTTTCTGCAGTTAAAATGTATCTCATTATCTCCCCTTCTCATTTCGTTTATGAACTGTCTTGCCCTAGGCTTAAAAAACGAGGACATAGCCCACCCAGACTACATACCCTCGCTGTTCCCACATAGAAGGACAAAGTCTCCCAGGTCAACACTTCAGAGGCTGGAGAGAAGGAGGAAGCGTGAGGGTGCTCAGACTGCCCAACCAGAATCCCCAACATCAGAGGCCCCAGCACCAGAAGCCCCGGCACCACAATCTCCAACATCAGAGGCCCCAGCACCAGAAGCCCCGGCACTAGAATCCCCAACATCAGAAGCTTCCATACCTCTTCAGGATTTAGAAAGAAAACAACTTAATGAAGAAATTTACCATTTAACAAGAGAAAGAGATGAAGCCATCAGAGAATTGAAGACGTTGAAATTTTCGGTAAACACTGTGAGAGAAAATGACACTAAATGTAAACTCATGACAGGCCTGTCATGGACAGTATTTGACACTCTTCATCAGTACCTGGTACAGTTTGTAAAGGTACAGAAAACATCCAAGCTGTCAACACAAGACCAGCTTTATTACTCTGGTGAAACTACGGCAGAACCCCTCAACCGATTTGATGTGTGGAATATTTGACCTCGCACATAGCACTTTCCTTGATGTGTTCTCCCGATGGTTGGATTTGTTGTACGCCAAAATTTCTTTTTTGATTAAATGGCCTGATAGAGAGTGTATCAGAAGCACAGTACCAGCAGAGGTTCTCTTCCAGTACCCTAGAGTGACTGCAATTATCGGCTGCTTTGAGATCAGAATTGAACACTCAAAGAAGCTGAAAATAAGGTGAGATATTTTTCTTTTTGATAGCATGCATAAAGTGTCCGGTTTTTGTAGTACTTACCTGGCTGTCAGTGTATATGTACACAATTTATAGATCAGTATTACTAAAGACTCTCTTCTCACAGAGCTATCACCTACTCAAAATACAAAAACTGGACAACAGTGAAGTACTTCATTGCATATCACCCATCTGGCTCAATCACATATCTCTCCAAAGGCTTGGGAGGGAGGGCTTCAGATGTGCATATTGTAAGGAACTCGGACTTCTTATCTCAGAAGTTCCACCATGCAGGAGATCAGGTAACAATTTCACTGTGTGCTTTATGAACTGTTTTTTTTTTTTTTTCTAATTTAAGTCTTATTTGTGAATTTATTATTTACCCATAGTTACCATTTTTGAGTTGCTGGTGAAGTATAGTATTGTTCATAAGTATTTGTTATTTTTATTTCAGATTTTAGCTGACAGGGGCTTCACTTTGAAGGATGACTTTGCTGTTCTGGGTGCACAGCTCATCACACCGTCTTTCACAAGGGGCCGAAAACAACTATCATGCCGAAGATGTTGCAAATTCTCGTGTGACTTCCAACATCGGAATTCACATTGGTAAGTATAGAGTCAGCAGTCAGATTCATACAGTATGTACATTTGAATGTTTTTGGTATTCAGAGTGTGCGGCATCATCAAATCACTGTTGCTACTTGCTGCTGACATGGTTCACATTTCCCTAACTAAATTAATTACTGTAGCAGTACAGATCCAGGTTAACAGTGCAAGTGCTGAGACGTTATTCAATTAATCACATCAACGAGTACGTGTGTAATCCCTACTTTGTAGATAACATTTTATCTTAAAAACATGTTATTCTATATTTAAATACATTGAACTGTTGTTCACATTTAGTTCAATATCAAGAGAGCACGATAACATGAAGTTAACAGGGAATTTTCCTTCACTTTAACATGAAAAAGAAACACTAATTATAGGACACAATACAATGATGATATAACGATCAACTGTGCTACTCCTGTGTAACTCAAACATAACAATATAGAACAACAGAATTTTAACAACAAATATGTCATATTTGGTCTGCAGAGAGAGCAATTGGTGCCCTGAAGAGCCGGTCCCACATTCTGGATGGCCCACTTCCTCTGCGCCTGGTGAAGAGGCTGCAGGATGAAAGACAGAAGAGAGAAGAGGCCATGATCGAAAGAATTGTGCATGTCTGTGCAGCACTAATGAACTTGTCTGCCAGTGTTATGTACAACCGTTACAGAATCTGAGAGTAAGAACAAAATCAATGTGCAGTAATTTAATAATGAGCATCAGATAACAATATTTTATGCAACTTTTTTATACAATAAAGAAATCATTGTTGTTCCAATTGTGCCATTTAACAGGTTTCAGTGGAGAAATAATAGATCTTTCTAATCAAAACCACCTGTTGTTTGTCTTTCCACAGGTCCCTGAACTTATCTCAGTGCTGCTCTGCTGCTGCACACCCTGTCACCCTGCCTCTGTTGCCTGACGCTCTGCCTCTGTTGCCTGATGTTCTGCTGACACTTGTGTTGCCTGATGGGTCACACCCTGTGCTGCTTTCGACTGGACTGTGTTCTGCCTACTTAGCAGAAACATATACAGTGCTTAGCATAAATGAGTACACCCCCTTTGAAAAGTGTGTCTGTTTTCATGCTGTAAATAAATGTATAGGCTTTGTGATATTTGATTTTGTACATATAGTCAAGTCTATGTTGATGCTGAATGAAATAAGTATAATATGCTTTAAAATGAATTGGTATAAATGAGTTGGTAAAAATAAATATGTAACTCTCAGTCACAGTGACTTATTTGTTGCCATTTTTACACTGATAGGAATATCAGGCAGGTCTGAGGAGTCCAAGTGATGAAGTCTACATACATCCGTTTGGTAACAAACATCTGCATTTGGACCTATTTAATGCAATGCAATCATCATGACGCTAATATTTACATTATGGACAGTATGCCATGTGTGGATAATTATCTTGGATAATTGCACAAAATGTTGCAGACCTACTAGAGGTGTGCAGGTATATGCAGGTGAAATATTGAAATACCTGAGTGAAATATGCATGGCTCCTCTTTAAGCTTGTCAGGTTTTCCAGATGTCCTCTATTGTCCTCAAGCCACTGTTGGTACCCAGTAGAGGTGTCTTGCCCCCACCTTTAAGGACACTTAGCCTCTATAACACCCTCACCACAGCAGTCACAGGAAACATAGCCATCACATGAAACCCCCCAGGCAGGGGTGGACTGGGACAAAAAATCGGCCCTGGCATTTTTGGCTTAGACCGGCCCCTCATAATTAGCGGAGCACAAGTAAAAAAAAAAAGAAAGATAACTTTTTGCCTTTAGGCTTATTAGAAATGTACAGTTTATCATTACTTTAGAAGTGAAAGTGAAAAAGCAAATAAGTACGTTTACTCAACACATAGTTCTACCTCCTCCTTCTCTATTTCAAGCATAATGTATCATCAACATCCTAAATGTCAGAAGTTTAGCATCTATTGTTAACTCCACCACTTTTCTCTGTGTAGTTCAACTGATTCTTTTATCCTTTTTATTGAAATCATCTCTAACATGTATTTTCTGAATTTCCCTGATATAGCAGCTCAATTCTAATTCTTCAAGTTGAAAGGTGCTCCGTTCTTTAAAAAGCTGCAACATTATTACATCAGGCTAAAGACAGGGCTGCTTTATGAACTCATACAAAGCAACTATGTCTTAAAGGCATTTGGCACTACTCTTATTCAATGTGGGCATACCTTTTGCTAATAATACATTTACACTCTTTTTACACTTGCTTTAGTAATGCTTAAATTGCGAAGCTTTTACTTATCATTCAGCAGTTTTAAATCTGTTTTTTAAAACATGTTTAACCGCAGCATAGAGGGTTTCTACAAATTCAAACTACTCTGCAGCCTTCAACACACCTTTAACCTAAATATCTAAAATGCTATATGATGGAGCCTAAAATGGACACTTGCTGCTCATCCAACACTTCTTGGCCTCAACTGTTTGCTCTTTTGTCAGAATAAGGTGCCGTGGCTGCCAGATTTTGGGAAGTATACATCACCAATTATATTGATACTTATCAATCGCCATTGCTCATCGTTCTCATGTAATTAGAGTTCTCAACGGGCCTGAATTACAACCCGACCCGGCCCGCGGGTTTTTGAGCCCGAACCCGACGCAGCGCGACACACTGGCATGAATTGTCTGCAGCGCCCCCACGTTAACCCGACCGGACCTGAGCCCGCGGGTCCGGTCCGACCCCCTGATAACGCTTCATGTAATAGAGCTACCGTCACCTCCATGACCTCACAGTCCCTGTATTATCCTAACGTTACTACCTGCTTACCGACTGTACTACAATGTCCCTGTCAGTCAGCCTGCATCTCTGGCTGCTCCTCTCCTGCCCGCTGCTGCTGTCTCAGAGGACATGGAGGCGACAGCAGCCCCTCCAGCGAGTAAGTCTGAGTTTTTAGCACATTTTGCAGCATTTACAGTGAGATTCTTCTCTTAGCACGCAACTTTTCTTTCTCTTTAATTGCCCGATGTTGTCACTCTCGTGCTTAACACTTTCAAACTAGCAGAAGTTACAGGAGACAGCGCAGGGAGGGGTTGGGCCGCTGTCGTACTATATCCTGATTGGTTCAGTCCACTGTCTATATTGAAGATGGACCAATGGGCCGCCCCCTCTAAACTTTGCACTTAGAGAAAAAAAAAAGAAAAAAGAGGAGGGCTGAGAGATTTCATTGGATTAGCCCAATGTCCTTCTAGAAAATCAACCAATGGGCCGTCGCGGTCAATAAAAATGATTTATAATAAACGTTTTGATTAAATTATGACAGCCCGGCCCAAAAATGTGCGTCGGCCCACTGGGCATTGCCCGGTATGCCAGATGGCCAGTCCATGCCTGCCCCCAGGTATGGCATAGTTTGGCAGATACGGAAGCCAGCCTTTCTGATGACCAGGTTCTGATGTGGTGCATCTACTGGGGCACAGATATAAATGGTGGAGGACAGGTTGGCTGTGGGACCCCCAGCTCCAAGAGTATATTGGTAAGTGTCAATGGCATCTTGCTCATGGTGTCTCCCCCACTGAATCCAGGGCTTCATTATTGGCCTGTGCCTTTGTTCACATATGGTGTTGATCAGTGCCTTGCTAGGATGTTCTGTAGCTGTTAAGACACGGTGGGCTATGGAGCCTGTAATGTGACCAACCCGCTCTTGATGCCATTGCACACAGGATGCCTGACGGATGGTTGCTCTCTCCACATTTTCAATCTCCTCCTCAGTCACCTCATGCTGGGTGAAACACCATGGCTTCTTAAAAGGCCTGAAAAAATCCTTGAAACTATTTAATACCACAGTGTCAGGTGATCTGACAGCCAGCATAGTGAGGAACTGCTGCTGCTGTGATAAAGAGGCTTTTGGGATAGGGGCTTTCCTTTTCCTTTTTTTTGACGCCTTGTCCTCTGTGTAAAAAGATGTCTCTGCAACAAGGGCAGGTTCAATCTTTTTAACACAGGTCTTGTTCCACTCACAGGCTTTGCTTGTGCATGGCACTTTGTTGATCCTCATGCGAACACAAGCCTCTAATTTAAAAAGAACAGCAGCCACATGGGAACAACTTTCACCAAGACTGAAAAGGAAGGGAAAAAATGTCCATTAGCTCTTCGATCACTAAAGACATTGGGACTAAGATTTTACATATAGGCCTACTGCTCATCCAAAAGAAATGTCACCAGGTGGTGACATTTCTTTTGAAAACATTTAGATATATTTGGACATATTTATGGCACACGCACGCACGCACACACACGCACACACACGCACACACACACACAAATCAATGAACACATTCACAAACGTACCATGCCATGCAGTTGCAGTGGGCAGTGATGACAGTACCCTCTCCCTTAACTGTGACCCACGTCTGGTGCGGCTTCTCTGTCCCCCTTCAGGATGGCTTAACATCACTTCGGAACAGGTAGGTATCCGAGGAAGGTAGCTTATGATGAAGCACAACTCCAACAAAGCCACTTGAAAAAAAGTTGTGTGCCTCCAGGGACCGATAGCTCTTTAGGCTACTGTGTGTGTAAATCCCTGCGTGATATACCGAGTAATCAATAACCAATGTGTATGCAGCTCATGATGGCTATTGTGTAATAATAACCATTGTGTGGTGAACAAATTCAAACGTGCTAATTTCCATGTCAGACATAGAAATTATGTGAGGTTTAATTCATCAGTTAACGTGATTTTGCCTCTTACCGGGTGATTCAACCAGGTAGCAGAAGATATGGAATGAAACTTCAGGCCATTCAGTCGGATCATTCGTCCACTCTTTAATAAGATACGGACAAGAATCCGATCCTATTAAAGTGATCTTTTTAAGGTATCTATCCCTGTCAATGGGCTGCAATGATTCAATATCAAAATTTGAAACAGCGCTCGGGGCGAGGGGGAAAGGATTGTTTTCCCCCTCGAAATGCGCCGCCCCCAACTGCTTTTGAATAAAAGGATGTGCAAGGGGAAGGTATCTTTGGAAGACTGCTGATCGGACTCACAGGGCTGATAACCGTACTTCCCCTTTGCAAAGGTCATCATAGCCGGGGTTCCTTTTAACAATTTCAGACACAGATCGTAGAACCTCTGTATCCCTACGCATTAGCACAGCGGCCCAGAAGCGCTAATGCGTAGGGATACGGAGGTTCTACGGTTGATAAAATGTAGTGCCAATAGAAAGGGCGGTCTGACGGCGATGTAAAGCGGTGTGAATTTTCTCTATACAACGTACACTTGCAATAGTATAGATTTTTTTAAGGTGGGCCTTGTTTTAGGTGGTTAAAATTCGCTTTGCATCTGGACTCGGTTCACTGCAGTACAAAGCTGAGCGTCTGGCTGGAGCGGCTCTCTGCTCCTCCAAACTTATGCTGCGCTGATCGGTGATTACGGTAGGGAACAGACCGACTATATGTACTTTATATGACCCTGCTTAAAAAAACCCAAACTATCCTATTAACATATTGTCTAGCAGCAATCTCAGCTTCTACACTATTTTGTCTCAAGTGAGTCTGAATCTGAAATCTTGAAAAATAATTTTTTTTTTTCAAAAATCTCACCTGTAGTCAATATTTAAAGGGTTATTTTTCAAAATTTTCTTATTTCAAATGTTTAAAAAAAAAATCAATAATTATTGATATCGACTGATATGAAACATTTATATCGTGATACATATTTCAGCCATATCGCCCAGCCCTACCCCCAACACTGAAGTTCAAAGGTTGCCACCACAGTTGCAGCTTTTTGTCGTGTTGGTATTAAAAAATATTGTGAAGGTATTAAAAGATGAGCAATTTCTGTATATACCCTGGTATACCTGTTTGTTTGGAAACAGATGTTTGCGTCGAAATCTACAGATGATTATATTCTAAAACTCAGATGAGATTAAACACTTTGTGCAACACAAATTACTCCTTGTGAGCTACGATAGTAATGCCAGTGAAGCTGCACAGCCAGCAGCAGTCTGTGTTTTGCACTGACCAGCTCTCACATGTAAGTGTGTATTGGAGACTACAGATAAGTAAATTTGGTCTGCTCATTGGACCATCCATGGGTTATTAAGCCTGAATATTCCTCTTTCCCTGGGGTCAGCTTGTGGTAGGGAGGACATGTCTGTTGTGGTACATGAGACCAACGTGAACTGATTGTGACCCTTTCCAGGCTGGAAGGCCCACAGGCCAGAGCAGACAATCACCAGGCAAAAACATGCCGACTACAGGGCACTCTACGATTACAAGAAATCCCCAAATTGTAATTATTAGAATAATTATACTACTTTCGATCTGGCAAACAGATAAGCTTTGATAAGTGTTAGGTCTCAAACAGGGGCACAATGAGGTAAATGTTTTTGTATTTAACATTCAGTTTTTTTCTGAAGTTGACGTTTGCCAAAACCGTTGGAGCAGCTGAGCACTGCACAGGTTCTTGACAGATATCTTAGACATCACTTTTAAAATGCACAGATATAGTTGGGAGATGCCACCGCAGTGGTGGCCCCTTATGTCCTCTGGCTGATTCCCCAGATTCATGTGTGCTTATGAAGAATTAAAAGTCCCTGCTACTTGGGAATCAATGCTGATTGTGTTTTGTCAGGTGCAGCCTCCTCCGTCACTCCCACGAAGAATCACCAATGGTGTCCCGCTGGTATGATTTTTTAAGGTCCCACAATGTTTGCATGTTACACATTTTGCAGCCACAAAATGCAGCATAATGTATGTATTAGGCCTGCACGATTATGGCCAAAATGATAATTACGATTATTTTTATCAATATTGAAATCACGATTATTAATCACGATTATTCACTATGTTAAACATATCTTTTTATTGCTCTCTCTTTTTTAAACAAACCTTATGTGAACAAGGCTTCAAATTGAAACTTAAAATAATAATAATAAATCCTAAATCATAAAATTAAATGTACCCAACACAAAGGGCAAAAAATAAATATGCCATTGCAGAGTGCAATCATGAAGTGCAAACAAATGAAAAAAATGAAGCCTATGGAACAGGAACATACTACAGTGTGAAAAGTAAGCCCTCTTTTCCCCTAACTCGCCTGACATTCCTTGCAGCGTTTAAACGGACAACTCTCTATTTCACGCACACACACATTTACACGCATACACACACACGGAGCTTCAGGCGCTTGTAATTACATGCGGTGCCGGCAACCGCGGCGTAATTCATTCATATCGCTATTTTACATATGGTTCAGCTACTCACCAAAACTTCTGCCAACATCATAGTGAACGACGCGATACCCGTCGATTCGGCTCCGTAATTCATTCCATCCCGTTTGTCCATAAGTCGTGCGCGCAAACACCAACATTACAGTGATAACTTTTACTTTCATTTCCTGGTCCTGCATCATTTTGTTTCCCCAAGGAAAACAAGCCCCTTGTCAATGGCTATTTTATTCTCTGTTTGGGATCGGGGAAAGTGTGGATTTGAGCAGGGGGAGCTATTGTAACAATACAAATACCCGACTTTTTAAACGTTAATATCGCGACGATCATCTTAATTTAACCGTGGCAGTCAAAATCGTGATTGTGATTAAAATTCGATTAATTATGCAGCCCTAGTATGTATGCCTCTAAATATAACTTAAAGAAGCATTTCACCGATGGAAACATTAATCTTTATTGAAAGAGGGTCATATTTGTAGTCAAAATGTAACATCATTTTTGAATTTTGTGCTTATTTGACTGAGAAAAGGCAGAAAGTGACTTTAGGGCGCATTTGTATGAAAGACAACAACTCCCACAATGCACCACAATGCACAGCTCTGCAAGCCACTCCCACTAATCCGGCACACCACACATATCTCCGTCCACTGCAGCAGACAGAGTCTATCCATAGGCGCACAGCGAGAGCACTGGCACCGCCAGTCCGGGCTCCTTGTCCGGGACAGGCAGGTCTTCTGCCGCGGCTGCAGCAGCCGCCGCAGCCGAGGCAGAAGACCTGCCGCCTCCATCTCCCTCAGCTGCTCGTCGCTGTATTGTGGCTCGTACAGGTAGCCGCGAACATCTTACTCGAGCATCACACTCTCGAAATCACTCTCTTCGTTGTCTGAAATATCATATTGCATACCTTCCGCCATCGTGGGTCAAACCTGGCTCCACAGCGTCTGTTCGCTTAGCGGCCAACAAAGATGGCGGCTATGTATTTCGTTTCTGCAAGTGAAGTCCCGCCCATTGGTCTGTGATAGGTCTGTAGCGTGAGTGGGTCCCACCTCGAGCCCCCACCCTTGGAAAAATGAGCGAAGCGTTTGTAGTCTTACCCCCTCGACACAGATATAGGACTTCCTGCTTTCAATGATGTAAAATGACGATTTTTACATCATTGAAAGTAGGAAGTCCAACACTGAAATCCGTATTTCTCCGTCTCAGGGCAAACTGAGGGAATGATGCACGACCATTCAAAAACATGACTGTTTTCCTGAAGATACAAAGCTTAATGCAAATCGGTGAAGTGTCCCTTTAAGGGTGTGCCTGTGTTCCTGAAAATGGGAACAATTGTTGGACAAAATAATTTAACCCCAGGTGTAGTAAAGTTGGCCTACTGTTATCATGTGACAGCATACTGATCAAAGAACATAGCTGTTAAGTTACCTGTAGAGTTGAGCTGTGAAATAAATGGACGACTGTTGGTGGGGATGTTGGTGGTTGAGTCCACCAGCTGACAGAGATGATGGAATGATATTGTTTCCTTAGAGTTTGAACTCTGCAGCAGCAGAATAGTGCTCCTTCATTGCTGATGAAGAAAAGACTTGCAGGGACTTCGCTCATCAATCCAGAAACTAAAAAGTACTATGATCTCAGGTAATGTAAACCAACAGCTGATCTGTTTTTGCAGAAAGCTGCGAGCGACCGGTGTGGCTTTTGACAATGCTGACCACAACTGATCCTTCACAGAACACTAACACTGTTTCTGCTCTATGTTCTCAGCTTTCTGCTGCACAAACAATAATGAATGTTCTCTTAAAGGTCCCATATTATACTGTTTTTTATCAATTTCACACAGCTGTCAGAGGTCCAACAACACTATTCGAAATGCATTGCCCCAAACCCATCCCATGTCCTGAATTTCAGCTGTCTAAAAGTCGCTCAAGTGAGCTCTACTGAGAGCAGGATGTTTCTGTGCCTGCGCCTTTAAATTCTAATGAGCTCCGTCTGTCAACTCAATTCCTGCCTTGCCTGCTACACGTCCCTCTCAGGGAGAGGATGCCCCTTACGCTAGCGGTAGCATGCACTAATGTTATGGTGGATGTATCGCTATGGCTTGCAGAGATGCTATTGTTCAACATACCAGTTTGACCCAGAAGGAGAGGCTCCTACAGACTCTGCGGCTGCAGCAGGACGTTTCAGAGTGGTTAGTGTGTCTGAATAATGATAGTTTGTCCTATGTGTTGTTACAGTTACTACCATGTAGCTAATGGCTAACAGCTAGTGAAAGCTGTGTTTGTCTCCAACAGTCTCCAAACTCTTGGACACTGTTCGCATCATCTCTGTCTCCAGTACTAGTCCATAGTTTTCTTTGATACGTCAGAGGCTTTTGGTCCAATTGATACGTTAGACAGGAAATTCAAATCCGTACAGCTCAGTGACTGAACAGCACCACAATCAGAGACACTTAGAAAACGAAACACAAATATCAAAGCTCAATAAACAAAAATCTGATTAATTTCCTGCCAAGCTTCCGAAAATAACAACTATATTTTATTTTATACAGTGTTAGCAAGATAAACAGCCTAATTTTGTGTATTGTGTTTACACAAAAAACGCGCAAGGCGCACCAAAAGACATGTTGATGAGTTATGCGAGGATGAAAGGCTATCAAATGCAGAGGAACACTTTAAAGTGTGAGTATTTTACGCAGCTCTAGACACTGCCATTGCGCAAGTAACACACAGGTTTCAGGGCATGCAAGAGGTTGCACGGAAAGTTCGGTTTTTACGCCCCAAGAACTTTTGTTAAAACCCGATGGTGAACTGTATACAACAGCAAGTGCTTTAGCAGACAAATACAAAGATGACTTGTCTGCGGATTTTCCAAAACAAGTTCTTTCATTTAGAAGCGCACTCGTGTCCACCATAAAAGAAATCAGGCTTGGCTCAGTTCAAGATTTGGCACACACTCTATTCATAAAGCACCACCACTCCATATTACCAAGTGTGCCTGATGTAGCCACGGCTATTAAACTGTTTCTTACTCTACCTGTAACTGTCGCAAGCGCCGAAAGATCCATCTCAAAACTTAAACTAATTTGCTACGTGCACAACAATGGGTACAGTACTTCCGGGTCGTCTCTGGTCAGCCCGATCATTTCCGGTCTGTTCTGCGTTGTTGTAGTAGCTAGCTTGTTAGTAGCCTTACGAAATGAATATTTTGCGAGGGGAGAAGAGACTTTAAACTTTAACTATCACAATGTAGTAGTTCATCCAAGTACAATTCTCAACTTAGTTATCACTGTTTCCCCGCGGATCCTGAGGCGAAGTCTGTGTGGATAGCCAAGATCCGGTGAGAGAACTCCCACAAATGGTACGTGTGTGTGCAATGTTTACTTTCTCCCTCGTGATTTTTTTATGCATATCAAATGAAGGGCCTAGACATCTAAAAAAGGATGCAGTTCCATTCTTGTTTGCCTGGAACTATTTTACAATGCCGCCACCCAGGGTTGCGTTGCCCGAGACCCCCATCCCAAGCTATTGCCGGTGGTGTCTGATCAGGAGGACTGTGTGCCCAACATGCAAGTCGACCACGATTACTGTGTGACTCCAAAAACTTCAGTTGTGGCTCATGAGCTAGCGACCGAAAAAACAAAGAACTGAAGAGGAAGATAGAGGAGCTCCAACATCAGCTGGAAACACTGCAACTTCAGTCTGGGTTTGGACTTCGACGTCTCGCTGGATCCGACGAGGATATTCGTTCTTATGCAAGATTGGTATATGATCGGGATAGTATCCTCTGTCACCCTCTCCCCTTTCTTTCTGTGTGTGTGTGTGTGATGTAAACGATATTAAGTCCTGGTGTGTGTGCTCCCTTCACTTTGTTACAATCCTGAATGTCTAACATTGGTATCATTTCATTTCAGATTGGCATCATATGCACATTTTCTGGCCTTTTGGCAACTGGTGGAGCCTGCTGTGAAAATGAAGATGGTACGGGTCACCTCTACCAATGCTGCATCTGGTAGCACAACTTCTCTCAAAGCTACAAAACTTGTGCCCATAGATGAGTTGTTGCTGTTTTTGATGTACCTCTCTGTGGGCCTACCTATGAGGGACCTGGCCAACCGGTTTCTTATTCATCGCACTACAGTCAGCAGAATAATAACATCATGGACACACTTCCTGTATCATCTGCTGGGTTCCATGCGCTTGTGGATACCACCAGAAGTAGTGAAAGCCATCCTACCACCGGAATTCGTCTCATTACCAGACACACAAGTGGTGCTTTACTGCACAGAGCTGTTTTGTCAAACAATTTTGTCTCTCCTTCTGCAGAGCGAAGTCTTTCAACTTAGAAGTCACACACCACCTTCAAAGCCATGACTGGCATTGCACCCCACGGTCCCATCACCTTTGTCTCATCATTGTACACCGGGTCAATGAATGACAATGAGATTTTTTTCAAGCGATTGGGAATCACCAAACTCTTCACACCACAGATGGCAATTATGGTGGACAAGGGCTTTCTTGTGGACAACCTCTTTTCCGGAAAGGTTTACCGACCTACCTTCCTTGGGAAGAACACTCAGATGGCCAAAGAGGATGTCCACCACTCACAGTCCATTGCCCGCCTAAGAGTCCATGTTGAGAAGTGCATCAGGAGGGTGAAGGAAAAACTGTTTGAGAAGGTCATACCTCTGTCCATATGTGGGAGCATTGACCAGCTGTTCACGGTTGAATGTTTGGTTCATGTGTTATTGTTCATACAATCTGTACAAAGTTTGAATTGATATTAACTGTTCATTTATGATGTTATTGTTCATGTTTACAAATCTAGACAACACTTGCACTGATGCAAACATCTCTAAATGTAGAGATGATATTGTTCATTTTTACAAATCTATACAAAACTTACATACTGCTCTCTGTGTGTGTTTGAGGAATTGTTCAGTGTGGCCTGCTACCTGGTCAACAACCAGAACGGACCACTGGTAAAGGCATGGCCAACACAAGAATGACATGGTCTGGAGTTTTTTTTAATCAGTTTACAATCAGTTCTTGAATGTTTGGTTCACATGTTATTGTTCATACAATCTGTACAAAGTTTGAATTGATATTAACAGTTCAATTATTCACACATCCATAAAATTGATAAATTATGTTATTGTTCATGTTTACAAATCTGTACAACACTTGCACTGATGTAAACACCTCTAAATGTAGACATATTGTTTATTTTTACAAATCTATACAACACTTGCACTCATGCTTTGCTGTTGATTTGTACATTCACAAATGTTATTGTTAATTTTTACAAATCTAAACTAAACTTACATACTGTTTTCTGTGTGTGGAAGTGTTTGAGGAATTGTTCAGTGTGGCCTGCTACCTGGTCAACTACGAGATCAGACCACTGGTAAAGGCATTGGCCCTTTTTCAAAATCATTTTATATGTTGTCTTGATCATTCCAATCACCATAATTTTGTTATTATTGAGAAAAAACACACCAACGAAATAACACGAAAATACACAATTTAATAAGTGTATAATATATTATTTATTTAAAATTCAATCTAATTACATAATTTCCAGTGTTGTGCTGGACTCCTGAGGTGACTTCTGAGGTGGAAAAAATATGAAGAACAACAAGCCAAAAGGAATCACCTTTTTCATCTATGGTAGCCTGACAGAGCAGAGGCACACATTTTATGCTCTTAATTAGGCACTTCATTTCAATCAGTCCAAAGGTTGGGCTCTGAGTTGTGTCAAATGTACATCTAGATGAATGATAAATATTATAAATTAAATTAATGAAAGCTTATCTCTGTGATGTCACATGAAGAACAACAGTGTACTGCTGACTTTCTCTTACTCCCTTTAATGAGAAATGCATTCGCATGTTTTGAACAGATTAGTAAAAATGAACAATACAAGAAGGACGACAAGGTGGGCTCTCAGTTGCATTACATGTACATCTACATTTTGTATAGATTTGTAAAAATGAACAATAAAACTTATACACTTGTAGAGATCTAGATGAGAAATACGTTCACATGTTTTGTATAGATGAATCAAAATAAACAATACACAGGGTCTCTGCAGGTTTGAACAAGTCAAATTTAAGACTTTAAGACCTTTTTAAGACCATTTTGAACTAAATTTAAGACCTACAAACTGCGAAAAGGAAAAATACGGTCCCAGAATTACTTTAAAAAAAAAACAAACATTTATTGCCATTCATAGAGCAGCTCAAACAATGAAGAATGTAGTGAATGAGCGTGTGTCAGGGCTATTATAGTTTTAAAATTTTTATTAGATTTTATTTTAATTTAGTTTTTCAGTTTGTTCATTTCATTTTAGTTAAGTTTTAATTAGTCTAACAAGTCATCTAGTTTAAGTATAGTTTTTATTTAGGAATTTAATTTTAGTTAACTATAATAACCCTGGTGTGTGCACACACACACTGACGCACACACAGTGTTCAAAATCGAAAGCACCTTCGCTTTTAACACCGGAGTTGGGCCAAAGATGGTTTGAATGTCGCTTGACCGCGAGGCGGCGCAAAGTTCAGGTTGAGCAGAACTGGATGCAATTGGACCGGGAACTGGTGACAAAGGCGTACAGAAGTGTGTGATAGCATGACCTTGCTGGAGACTTTTAGAAGCTAACTAGTGTTTTTTCCGATTTTGTGTGTGACACCAACTGTGCCCAATTTGAGGGTCCTCTGGCAGATTACACTGTTGAAGTCGTTCCGGAACTGGCAAAGTATACATCGATAAATTTAAACCGTGCTGTTGGCAAAATAAAACTTACATTCCTGGGTACTTCAGACAGGAGAACACACGGAGCTAACTGTGAATTTCACCAACACATTTCCTCCAAACAAAAACAAAAAAAAAGGGGCGATGATGGAAGCGGTAAATTAACATAGATATTTAAGACCTACATAAATGTAATTTCAGACCTATATGCAAAATATGGACTTATTTAAGACTTTTTAAGGCCTAAAATTGAGATTGTCAAATTGAAGACTTTTTAAGACTTACACACATAAAAGAGTGGACAATATGGAATTTTTTGTTGATATCGGTATTAGCGAGCCTAGTTTGATAAGGCAAGCCTAGTTTACCTGGACCACCAAATCCTCTGGGGTTGGCTGATGCGCCAAATCCAAATCACATGACTTATTTAAGATGACGTAGCAGCAACACTTAGCTTCAGTGAGTTTAAATATATGGTAAGGTTCGGCCTTCAAACTATATACCAGTTATTAAATTGTGTTGATAGGCCAAGTAAAACCGGACTCATGATAAATAATGTACGCTTTTTCACGAATATTGCCATCACGTTTGGTGCACGAAGAAACAGTAAAAACGTGCTTGTCTCACAAAAGTGTTTGCAAGCAGGAAGTGCTTCCAAGCAAAACAAATGCCTGACATTCCCTTTCCTAATGGTGGAAAAAGGCATCACATCAACCAATCACAAAATTATATGGCAAAGCATGCGATTTGGTTGCTGAGGAACAGGGGGTTGTGGGAGGGATGGCAGCGAAAGAGTGATAGAGATGGCGAGTTTTGAGGGTTGAGATTTGTTACATTTAGCAGGTTTGGAGTGTATAGTTAGCATGTTGTGTAGTGTATTTGGTGTGTAGTGTAGTCATTTTTTTTTTTGTGTGTCAAAACATTGAGGAGACCACTGAATGTGGAGACAGTGCAGCCCTTCATTGAGCTGGGAGCATTGCCTGCATTAAAATGTAAATAGTTGTATATAACTTTAACTGTAACTAAACTAAATCATAACTTATGTACAAATCTAGCAAACAATTTCTATTATCAGTAATAAAAATGGTTCATTAAACATATTTGATGTTTTTTTAACAGTAATAAATTGAACTTTTACCTTCTCGGATTTTATGTTTTTTGTATGATTTTAGGTCCATTGTGTTAATACAATGTGTCAAAATGAAAAAATAACTGTGCAATCACACAAGTGAGGTTGTGCTGAAGAAAAATGACACTAAACAAGGCGAGATAAACAGTTTTTAAGGTGAAATATAATGCAGGGTTCTTGCACCATTTTAAAAGTCAAATTTAAAAGGAAAAGAAAAAAGAAGAGGAAATGATCAATTCAATGTGCCAAGTAATCCACATCAGGTTATGGGATGGTTCCGCTAGTGTTATGATGATGATGGTGATGCTGATAATAATAATGATAATAATAATAATAATAATAATATTACTACTACTGCTAATAATGATAATAATAAGAAGAAGAATGGTTGTGGTTATATAGTGGAGAGAGAGATCAAAAACATCCATCAAAACCCCTGACAACTTAATTGTTCCGTTCCGTTCCGTTTTCTTCCGCTTTCTCCTTGCGGGTCGCGGGTGATGTTATACCCCTCTTTTATACCCCCTTTTTCAAGGGGGAGAGGTGATTACTGGGGCCAAATCCAGTGACTCTATGGGCGTAGGCCAGGGTACTCCCTGGATGAGTCGCCAGCTCATCGCAGGGCCCTTACTGATGTGGTGGCTGCCACGAAGGTGCCAACTACACATCAGGAGCAATTTTTGGGGTTCAGTATCTTGCTCAAGGATACTTCGGCATGTAGTTCAGTCCCGCCCTGGGGAGCCTTACAACAACTTAAATGTGATAATCGCAGTTTTTCTTTTGTTATTGTTATTTTAATGATTTCTTGCTAATATATACATACACACATACAGATACAAAATCATTCTGTGTGTGACCTATACATTTAATGGTAAATTTTGCAAATTAGACTAATTATTTTCTATAGGTTTAATAACTGGTAAAATCATGTATTCTATGCTAAAATACAACATATCTAAACTGTATTTACAATATAGCTTGATTCTGCATCTCCATTTACAGCTCCTTACGTGAATGTTTACTGTTGCTTTGGCAACAAATGACAGCCTACGTTACTACCTACGTAGCGTAACTTACCTCATCGCAGTATGGACAACCCACAGTACCTCTGCCTTTTGGGTCTCTGGCGGTGAAATTAAGCTTTTCATAGCCAACTGAGGGGTAGCATCTGAACTTGTAACGTTGTCGTGCTGCAAACAATGCAGGGATTAGCCTGGCCCAGCTATGGCTAGCTGCTGCCATGTACCGCTGGGGCTTTCCTCCTTTCATAAATTTGACTGCTTTAAGCCCCATGGTCCCTAACAAAAAAGTATTTTTACAGAATTTACACATAGCCTCATTGTTGTTTTCAGCCAGCACCATCCACCTCCTAAATACATCCTCTTCAGTCAATCAATTTTTCGTTAAATTTGCACTTCCCCATCTTTGCATGTTTAACTGCTCAACTCGACAACCGTGTAGTGACGACAGGCAGCCGGACCTCAGCGTCTATCACTGACGTACCGTAAAACGGCTGAGTTAATCGCGGAGTCTCATTTACTACATGGTCATTGTACTAAGTTAATCAAACAAATACACAGTATTAGATGTTTTACGGTGGGCCACTGTGCTTTCCCAGCGGCATAAAATGCACCATCTGGAAATGTAATACCTACAGCAAATTTACTGTAAATTTGATATAGTTTAAGACCTTAATTACCCAGATTTTAATTTAAGATATATTTTTTTTTTATTATTATTTTTTTGGCCTTTTATGGCTTTTTATTGATAGTACAGATGAAGAGGGTGACAGGAAACAGGGTGAGACACGCAGCAAAGGGACCCGGGCCGGGATTCGAACCCGGGTCCGCTGCAGAGCCTCAGCACATGGGGCGCGCGCGCGCTCTACCCACCGAGCCACACAGCGCCCCTAATTTAAGATATTTTAAGACTTTTTAAGGACCCACGGGAACCTAGTAATGGCAAAATCAAAAGTTGTCCAAAATGGCCAATTATAAGCTGAACCAGTGTGTAAAATAATTAGTTACACTACGAGTTACATTACTTTTGGATTGCTCCATGACATCACCTAAGATGCATCATACCTTAATTGCCAACACTGGTCCAGCTAGCTTGTAAAGGTTTTCCTGTTTGATGGCTGGCATCCACTCCGCATAACGTGTATTTTGTTCAGTATGTTTTGAAAAGACGGCGATTCCCCCATGGAAACAGGCAACATTTCCTCCACAATGTATGCGGCTACAAGCCCATCTATCTCCGCTTTTGTCAAGCCTTGCCTGTTTTGTTGGTGTCGGATTTGGCAGCATCTTCTCTTCAGCATTACTCTCGGCCCGATCTTTAGCATCCACTAGCTTCATGTTAGTATGTTGCCGCTGCACGTGCTTGGTCAGGTTAGAGGTTGTGTTGGCAGCGGTGAATAGCTGTTTCTGCCCCGGGCTGTTTTCATTTCACAGTCAATTTTTTTTCTTTTCTTTCTACATTTCGTTCGGAATAATGGCCTACTTTCCATCTCTCAAATGATGATGTTTCCTTTCTGTCACCTCGACTCTCCTTCCTCGTCTTCATCTTTTGCTTGTCTTCTGCTCCTGCTGGAATCACATCCACGCTGTGGCCACGTCTACATGTCACGTGACGTTACGTGACGTCAAACCAGTGTTCATAAGTTATCAACAGTAATGCGTCACATTACTGCGTTACAGACAAATGTAATCTGATTACAGTAAGTAAATATGCAGAAGAACTTTTATTAACATGAAGGCAGACTTCAGAGATGCATAAAAACTTTTATTAACATGAAGGCAGACTATGGCGTCATTTCAGCGCCAAAATCCGCGCGCTTAAAAACCATAATCAGCGCGCATAAAGACCACTCTCTGCGCACTTGTGGTCTCTGTGTACCCGCTCACCGCCACTCTCTGTGCGCGCTCCATCGCTCTCTGCATGCTCGTAGTCTCTGTGTACACGCTTGCTGTTACACTCACTCTGTGCCTTCTATTTGCTCGTCTTTGCTGAGTTTGGCATTCTGGGGGCAGGCATTGAATAGGCGGCTCCGCAACCCCACCCCCCACCCTTTCTGATTGGTCACTTTAAACGCCTACTGTCTCCAGGTCAGAGCCAGGGTGGTTCATCATTGCGGTTGGCAGCAGAATAGAGCTCAACAGTGACCGCCCACTTTTTAACGGCTCCGGTTCTGGAAGTGAATTTGCCATTCATTTACTCCATTGACCTTTTTATAAAATTCTTATATAAAGGGTTTTAGGCCTAGAACCAAGCCAATCAGCTACCAGATAAATCGTGACCATAAAACATTTAATTTGGCTCAAAAAAAATTAGGGAAAATGGACAAAAAAAGCAAAGGTACAAGACTGTCCACATAATTATCTTAAGGGTAAAGGAACTACTCATCCCATAAACCATTGCGAATGTAACAGCGACGTCTCTCATTGGTGGAGCTCGCTGTTATCATGGAAATGTTAACCGAACCTGCAAATTTCATGTTTGGGTGAAGCCTTTCAAAACTTTTCTCCTCATCTCTAAAAAAATGCAGTAGGTCAGAAAGTGAAATCATGGCAGCTCTGTGGTAAAAGATCGTAGAGTTCAGTGTTAGCAGTAACTTGCGAACATGAAATTCACGGGTTCAGTAAACATTTCCATGGTAACAGCGAGCTCAACCAATCGGACACGTTGCTGTTACACTATAGGTTTATGGGTAGTGTACTTTTCCATGACATCGCGAATAAAACGTGTTTTTCTTAAAACAAGGTTGATATCATAAGGATTTGTGGCTTCTACAGGATCATATACCATCGTTTCACAATCTAATTGCTCGTGGTAAGTCTACTTTGGATAGTTACGACATTATGGTCAATAATCAAAATCTCTATGCAGAATATGAATGGCATTTTCACTTCCGGAACTCACTGTTGAGCTCTATTTGATTGAGAATTGCAAGATGTCAGAGAAAAAAAGAGGTAAGCTGAGGAACAGAATTTATTGAAATCTTGGGAGTGATTGTGATGGTTTACTGACTTGTTAAAGTGAAACTCTCGCCAAAATGCAATCCAGGCTTTTTACGTGAATGTATCTGAGTCAAACCTTCGTGTAAAAGCATAATTACGACGAAAGAGGCACTTATAAGATTTACTATATTTCCGTTTTCGGGTAAAGCTAATTTTCTCAGTGCAAGGGGCACTTTTACGATAGCATCGCTATTTTTAAAACACTAAGAAGGCTCGACGCCTCATGAAACTTTGCTCATAGTATCACCAGGGTCTCTACACATGAACACGAGCATTGAGAACATTGTTTCAGTACACAGAGTTTACTATAAAGCTACTTTTTGGACAACTCACGTTAGCAGATATTTCCTCCGCTCGCGACCGTCCTGCCAGTGAGAAGTATTGATCTCCGATTGCGATGTAAAGGCCCCCACACCCCACCCAGACGTCCAACTGCCTTATCCAACCTCTCTCCAACCACTCCGTTGCCTCTTGTCTGACTCGTTCGGCAGAAAAGTTGCATTGAAACACACCGCTTCGACGTGTTGCTAGCTCTACAGTAGCGTACATTCTGCGCTTGCGCAAGATGCAATAAGCGGGTGGCGCTTGTGTTGTGAGTTGTAAACGAGAGGGGTATGCAGGCAACTCTTCACTTTCGATCTAAACTAAACTTAACTATTTCAGATAAAAACAGCTGCATACTAAACATGCAGTGAGGCATTACCAAACGAACATAAATTAATTCGTCCTGAACGGACATAACAGCTAGTCTCGTGCCAGTACTGCAAAACATGAAAAAGGGGAATGACAAAACGGAGTGCATAGACAAAGTGCGCACAGTATTCCGCCCTCCCACACACCGCGCTGATTCGCTAGCACACCGCCAATCAGAACGGCCATTCAGCTGGCACACAACCAATCAGAGAATCCAATGGCTCAGATGTCCGACAGCCCTCCTCCTCAGACTTCACATGCTGAATCGGAGCAGACAACGTCCGCGCGGCTCCGAAAGCTTCCGACGCAGCTGAACACACCGAACATATTTGTTCCCGACCTCGTCTGAGTCTCTCCAAACGCTTCAGACGTCCAACGGTTGGGTTGTGTTCCTGCCTCAACATGGAGGTGAGTTAAGGTGGACCGCTCCTAAAGCTTAGTTCGATATAATGCACGGATAATTCGTTGTTTTGTCGTTAGCAAAAAACAATATTGACCTTGAAGTTGAAATAGGAGCCTCATATAAGAAACAATATTAAAATCAAAAGCCAGAAAAGTCACGTGAGATATCACATGGATAGTTGTTGCTGGAAGACAGTAGCGGTCCACTTTAACTGTCCTCAAAGTTACGTTGCATTCTGAGATTGACACTTCTGGGCTGCCATGACGACTGGGAGCGGAACAAGGTACTGCTAAGGCGAGTTGTTAGAAAACATTTATTTTTTAGCTAACTTCACTTTAAAGAGCAACTAAACCCCTCAGTTTTGGATGATGTGCTCTAAACTGGAAATTAAAAAAATGCCTTGATTATGGGTGGGGCTCCAGGAGCACGCT
This sequence comes from Diplodus sargus, assembly GCA_903131615.1. NCBI lineage: Eukaryota > Metazoa > Chordata > Actinopteri > Spariformes > Sparidae > Diplodus > Diplodus sargus. Next base: position 4,882,518 of record CAEMYA010000002.1, on the reverse strand, counting down.
CCGATTCCCCCCTCCCCCCTAACCGTCACCACCATAGACATAATATACGTAGACGCCTCATAGCGTGCTGGAACGTAACCCAGCGTCGCCGCCATCTTGGATGGGTCTCCTCATTGTACGCTAGCACTAGAGTCAATCGGAATCAACGGAGAGCGAGCAACTTTGCCCCTATTTTGTGCAGTTTACGGTTGCAATAACCGGCGCAGTATTGTTAGCAGATCGCGGGGGATTAACTTTCACAAGTAAGATTTAAAAAAAAAAAAGTTATATAATTTTTGTGACAGCGCCCTGTATCCTTACTAAAGCTCTGCCGTTTGTAACCGTGTGAAAATCCGGTAAAAATTCAAGGAGTTATTGTATTATTGAATTATTGTAGTTGTAGATAGACCTTCCTCAGTAGAAATCAATGCAGGGAGGGCGCATTAGAGACCCATCCAAGATGGCGGTCGCGCTGATACGTCAGCTCCAACAGGCAGCGTCAGTCTATGAGGCGTCTACGTTTATTATGTCTATGGTCACCACACTCACAGGAGCAGATTTATTTATTTTTGTTTGTTTTCATAAGAGGGGGCGGAGCTAACCGTGGTGGACCATGACGAAAGCTGCCTCCAAAACGTCATCTGCCTCCATCTCAGCCAATAGGAAATTTCGATTGTAATAACCAGGTTTCAACCCATAGAGGGCAGTCACACTTAAATTTTTACTACAAAATACGCCAAATTGAAATACTTTGACTAAAATGTCAAGAGTTGGACAAGGATCACTCAGCAACACTACTTCATACCCAAATACATTAGTTTTCAGCAGAAAAAAGTTGTTTGGGGGTTTAGTTGCTCTTTAAGTGTCTTTAAACAAACAGAGGTCAAACAGCTGATTTATTTTGTGATGTTCATATTCATATTCACATAAAATAAAATACATATGAGAACAAGTCAGAAAATTAAAAAAAACAAAGATTCGTTAATAGACTACAATCTGCTAAGACATGTTGTGGAACTTTTGTCTAATTCCCTGGCATCACGCATGTGAGTTCAGACAATAAACATCTGGTTTATTTATTTCCTGCCAGGCTTTTACTGTGAAATGTGGCTGTGAATGGGTTGCTCACATGTGCCAATCTCCCCCTTGTGACATTTCTGTGTTACTACAAAACAATATAGTTTGACTGACATTTAAATGCAAATGACTTATGCTGTGACTTAAATATCAGAAATGATTATTTAAATCATTCAAACAACAGTAGCATTGGTAATAGCATGTTTATAGTGTTGAATTTATTGAGTACAAAACCTTTGGACCATTTCTGAAGAAGTGCATACACAGAGGTCAAACTATGAGCACAATGATAATAGTATTTATGTCTCACAATATTAGCATTTAACATTAATTGAGACAAATAACAAAGGTAGAAACCACACACATTTCACGCTATCAAAAGAGTCATTTATTTAATGAACTCCAAAGTACGTTAGCCTATATTTACTTTGTATATGATGAGGCTGCATAGATAATATCCACGAGAATTAGTGTGTAGCACAATCTAACCTAATTCAAAAAGAACCAATTACACAGAGAAAAAATCCTCTGCCCATTGGTTCAAAGGCTAACTGACAAGCTCCTTCAACACAGGCAGACAGGAGCAGGAAATTGTAGACTTACTTTTTTCATTTCATCGCATTTTATTAGTTTATAGTCTTTTATTTATGCTTCATTCATTCAAACATAAATAATAGATACAATAAATAAATAAAAAATGCATGAATTAATAAATAAATCAATAAACAAAATGTGTTTCCCGTTAGTATGTTGTTATTCATATGGAATAAACCAAAGCAGCTGTCCACATACAATAAGTCTATAGCGTTCATTATTTATTACACTTATTTTTCTTTTCTTTCTATTTTTCTTTCTGCCTGGAGCGACACAGTGCATATATCAATACAGCAGACCCCAGGACTACAGTTGGTCATGACAACCACTACAGGGCAACATAGAACAAGAAATGACATATGGCTCAGGCAATCTCTGCCAGTTCCAGCATACACAACAGACAGAGACAGGTAGTTTTCAGCATCGTCACTGGTCCCACATTCTTTTGACAAAACAATAACACAAGCTAAAAAAAAGTTAGAGGAGAGATCTTCCTGAACATTTCACTATCTTTTGGTGATTTATAGAAAGACTTTGGTGTATATTCCTGCAAGGTAAAAAAAAACAAAAACAAAAAACACACAGCTACATTTGTTCTCTCTTAAAAAGAGTTTGTATTACAAGCCATGGCAGACAGGAAGGACAGAGGCTTACTGTGCAAGCTCTGTCTCTCTGCTTATTTGACCACATTTCATGAGAAAGATCAGGTTTGTCTAAATGATGGAGGTAAAATCATAAATATACACTCCCATTTGCTTCTCTGAAGCCTTACACAGAATAGATTTTACTGCCTCTCCATACACATCCATTATTATCTCCACATTTCTCCCCAAATTATCATAATCATGGGACTGTGATTACTTGAACATTATAATACCTATTGAAACTTTGAAATACACATAAATAGGTAAAATTTGAATTTCTATTTTAATGTTCAAATAAAGTCTCTATCTGAAAGTATAACACAAATGCCATTAGCATGTAGCTGAAACCCCTATTTGGAGAAATCTGGGGCTCATTATGGGTATGTGTTGCACAGATCTTTAAGGAACATGGCGGCCGATGTCATCAACTGCGGGGGATGAGGGTCAGGGTGGCCGGTTTGGGGCAAAAGATGAAGACCTGTAGATTGCCGCTTGCACAGCCTCAGCAAGCCAGTGTGTCCACTGCAAAAGAGGCTGAGACAACAGTGGAAGCGGTAGGTGCATTTTCCTGTTCTATACTGGGATTAACTTGATGACAAGCTACTTCTGAAGTGTCATTTTGATACATTCTGTGCTCTGTGCTTAAGTATACTATATATGGTATATGTAGATCTGAAATGAAGGAATGCAATATGTTATCTTTATGTGAATCATTGAGGTGTTTTTCTGTTTGTGTAGCAGTTATGCTATAGGAAGACAACCTTTTTTCTCTCTGTCGTTTCCATAGGACAAACTTGAGATCAAGATTGTGCATGACTGCAAAAAGGGCAGCAGAATAGGTGGAAACAAACCAGCATTTGTTTTCAGGCAAGGTGGAGTTGCCCGATGCAGTCTAGATGGGAGAGGGGGAACTGGCAGAGGCTGCACAGCAATATGCCAGACTTTGGGTTGAGGAGGAGAGTGCAGACATGGATGACCAGGAAAGGGAAGGCATCTTGGAGCCGTTCAAATTTCTGTTCTCCAAAATTGAAGACATGTGGACATTTAGTGAGGAGATGAGTTATGAACAGGGCTACTTGATGTTCGATGGCCTTGTAGGGCACTACTGTTGTTGCTGTGCTGAGTAAAGGGCAACTGATTGTTTGATCATTTTGTCATTTTATGTGTGTTTTTTTTAATCAAGCACCAATTAATAATTATGTTCATTATACCATGAAGAAAGTAGGTAAGTTAATGCATTTGAAGATAATGAATAGTTTTAACTATTCTTGCCCTTCTCGTATCAGAATCAGAATCAGAAATACTTTAATAATCCCAGGGGGAAATTATTTTTGTTACAAGTTCCAGATATACAAATAACATATATTATACAAGCAATACCTAGGAGCAAAATATAAATATAAACATAAATATAAATAAACGTAAATATGTATATAGCTATATATATACATACATACACAAAAGATCAAATATAGAGTTAAATAATGTGCAAGAAGTACAAAAAAGAAATGACTGTCCATGTTTTAGTCAGGTTACAGAAGGAGGGGTGTCTGACTCTCTTAGGGAGGCGTTATAGAGTTTAATGACCACAGGCAGGAATGATTTTCTGTGGCGCTTGGTGGTGCATCTGGGTGAGAGGAGTCCACCGCTGAATGTGCTCATCTGTTGGGCCAGTGTGACGTAAAGAGGGTGTGTGACATTATCCAAGATGGACTGAAGCTTGGACAGCATCCTCCTCTCTGCCAAGGTCGTTAGAGTGTCCAGCTCCTCCCCTGCGACATCACCGGCCCTTCTGATCAGTTTGTTCAGTCTGTTGTTATCTGCGACCTTCAGCCCACTGCCCCAACATGTGACAGCGAAGAAGATCGCACTGGCCACAACAGACTCGTAGAACATCCTCAGCATCGTCCGGCAGATGTTAAAACACCTCAGCCTCCTTAGGAAAAAGAGTCGACTTTGGCCCTTTTTGTAGACTGCCTCAGTATTTCTTGACCAGTCCAGCTTATTATTAAAGTACACCCCCAGGTACTCGTCAACAGTGTCCACAGGGACACCCTGGATGGAAACGGGGGTCACTGTTGTTTGTATGCTGACATTGTTTTATATTTAAGCATAGTAAAACATTCGATTGGCCTATAAGTCTTCTAAAGACCTTCAGGTGTATTATGTATAAGAGTTAGGTGAAACCATACATAAAAAATAAAAAGCAGGAGCTAATTATGTTTATATGTTGATATGGTTTTTAAGTAACTACTCCTGCACTCCACATGTGCGCTGAGGTTGATTGCACACTTGAAATATATAGCCTCATCTCATAAGCCTCTTGTGTCATGATATAAATGTTTCTATATTAAATTCTGATGTTTGTATTAAACTACTGTTACACACTTCAAAGGTCAATTATGTATGAAAAGCAGGTTTTTTGTTAAGGACAGGAAGAGAGGCTCAACAAGCTTAATGTTTATTATTCTATGAACTGACGTCGCTAAGCTACATAGACGGAGTTTATGCCCTATTGACAGAATTAATGTTAATGCAGTAATGTTGATGATAGACGTATTGAATCGATAGGTTGCTACACTGGTATAGATAGGCCTACCAATGTTACATGCTACGTAGACATAATTGGCAAGATCAACATGCCACATTTAAGAAATTAATGGTTTTAACGTTACTATGTTGATTAATTAAATCTAAATCGGCGACAAAATCGCGACAGTAGCGCTTCCACCAGACGTGTCTACATGATTCTATTTTGAAGTTTCTTGCATGTACTTCCCGGCCTGGCACTGGAGGCTGCACTGGAAGCGACCCCACAGTGGAGGTCTGCAGCCAGATACAGATACTCTTGAAAGAAGCCTAGGTTTCATTTTGGCGAGAGTTTCACTTTAATTAAAAAGACCTTTCAGATTTTATTTTCGAAATATCCCCCAGCAAATATATACCAATATTCAATTTGAAATGTAAAATTTGAAAACTAAAATGCATTTGCAGAAATGCTTTTTCATGTTAAGAATGTGGCTGCATTATTTGACTCATAAATAAAATTAATAAATCAATCAATCTATTTTATTAAAATGTCTTTTTCTTTTTCATTTTAATTAAGTGAAAGAATGAGCAGTCTTGAAGAAGAAAATTTAAATGCAAATAGGATGATTGATGATTAATTGTATTTATGAGTCAAATAATGCAGCCACATTCTTAAAATGAAAAAGCATTTCTGCAAATGCATTTTAATTTAAATGTTAGTCATGATTCACCTCCATAGCAACTATGGAAATTATGCAAGTCCAGTCGCTGTTCTGCAACGAAGCCGGTTGCGGTGGCGGCAGAAAGCCTCCATTCTCTCTCGGAGCAAGTCAGTAAACCACCACAGTTACTCCCAAGCTGTTCAATAAAGTCATAATTTAAATATCTGTCTGTTCCTTAACTTGCCTCTTTTTTCTCTGACATCTCGATCCGCAATTCTCAATCAAAATTATTTTTTTCACTTTCAGACTTGAGTGAGGCAGACTAACAGGTGACTGACAATGACTTGCCAACTGACTGCACAATAAGTCTGGACTCGCAAGAGCATTATGATGATAACTGTGGAAATCCATGGCAAATAAATTGATCTTGATTTGAATTCATTGCAAATAAATGGAATTCTATCACTATTTTCAACTATTCTTACTTATCCCAAACTTACTCTACTCACTGATGCATAATAAATCACACACAGTCTTGTTTTTCTTAATGCATGTCCTAAGTCAGACTTGTTGGTTGGAACCAACATTCTCTTATCCTCACAAACCAGCAGGTCAGGAGTGGTCATGCAGGGGCAAGATTTGCCTACCGCTTTTGTGTAGCAGCGAGCCCTCTCCTCCCTGCTAATGTGTACCCCCCGTCTGCCCCCCCTCCGCCAGGCCCAGCTCACCAGCACCACCTGCCTGGCGGCACTGTTGGCCAGGCGTGCAAGAAATGCGGGCAGTTCCGCACTGCAGAGACCGGACACAGCCAATGCAAAGGTACGGTTTACTGCCCCTCTGTAGAGGCTCTTCCAAAGGAGCAGTTGTTAGAGATCATGAAGCAAAATCCTAAATGATTATCATTATCATCATGTTTATCCAGCTTCCTTATGTAATAAGAAATTTGAAACGTTATCTTTCTACTATGTTTGTGTTTTTACCATGATAAGTATTTCTAAATGGACCCTTCTGTTTCAAAATAAAAACAAAAGGGGTTGTATTTTGTGTGAAGAAACTTTTTTCAACTAACTAGTAACTGTCAAATAACTGGAGTTAAAAATACAGCATTATCAGAAATGGCCATCACCGTTTGCCAGAGGCTAAGATGTTTTTGTTTCACTAGTTTCAAAGACCTAGTCATAAGATTTGCAATCTTTATATTGTCTCAGTTCTATTCATTCTTGAATGTGAATTTTTTATTACACACGGGGTGGAGCTCAGTGCAAAACATGGTGAGCTCTAATAATAGTCAGAGCCAGTTTTTTAATACTAATGTATTAACATTGAAATATATTACACAAGTCTTATAAGTAAAGTCTTCAATAAACTCAAGTTTACAAGGGCAACACAAAGACTTTTACAGCTCATATTATACAAGTTAATCCTGCCGAGGCCAGGACTCGAACCAGTGCTCCAGTGTACATTGCTTCCTCCTCACTAAAAACAAAAAGAAAAACATTTAGTTAATTTAAAAACGCTAGCGAAATATGCAGTATTTTGAATGCAACTGAAGCTATATTGTGGACTAAATAATTTTGTTTTTATATCATTTTCTCTCATTTTTCCCCTTTTTTTTATCCCTTCCTTCTGTGCAGTCTTTGTGTGCCCAGCCTTTACAGGACCAGCATTGGAGCCAGACCTCCCTTGGCCTGTGGAAGCTTTCCAAGCATACAATATAGAATTAATTTTCATCATCAGATGATTCCTTAATTTTCTGCTTCTTGGGTTTGGATTTTTTTATGTTGTTGCCCAAATTAATTTTTCTTTTAGCTGCAGACCTGCTTTACTCAGCCTCCAGTTGTAACGGGGGTATCTGTAAGGACAGCGGTTTCCCTTGTTTTCCTGCACCTGGACGAATGCACAGTGCATATTTCACTTTTAATTTGCACATTAAAGTGAAACTATGCAGTTTATTAGCTTAATTTACCTTAACTTAACAGCTTCGGAGTCATTGGAATGGTTATATGACTTTTTCTGGGATGAATGGTGGCCGTTTCGTTTCCCCCTAGCGCCTGTGAACGGAAAAACCAGCCATGCAACTTTGGGCGGGCAAGAAAACAGCAAAGAAATTGCCAAAACTGCACTGTTTCCCTTTAATATCAATATCTGCAACTCTATCCATAACCTTAGTTAGTTTTTAAAATGTAAATGAAACTTGCCAGCTTGACACTTGTTGGACACTTCTATTTTTAGCTTACAAAACAGTGATTCTAACAGAGACATTTCATCTTCTAACAGCATCCAAAAACAGCATCCAAAAAAGTACATCAGAGAGAAAAGTATTTTTTTTTAGCTCAAAAACAACCATTGGTAGATAACGCCGTCAGGAAGTGGATTTGCTGACAGAAAACGTCAGTGGCCCGTACGGGGATCGAACCCGCGACCTTGGCGTTATTAGCACCACGCTCTAACCAACTGAGCTATCCGGCCATGGAATACCTTCTCGTGACGTCACAAAATCTGTAAATGAAACTCAAGGAATAGAAAGTAAAACTGACTGAGCCGACAGCTGAAACAACGCCTCACTCACGGTAAGATTTAAATGTTTGTAAAGGATACACTGCTTGTTTCTGCTAGATTTCTATTGAAGTTGAGCAAAATAACCAACGGGAGTCATGAAGCAGCGATGATGATGTAGAACGATAATGTTAAGGCTGACACGTGGGGAAAAGTGCGAGAGCCGTTCTTAGTAAAGCTGAACGAATTTAGAAAATAGAAAATATGTATATTGGAAATAGCAAGGGTATCAAGATTCATGGTTATAACTGGTAAAAGATGGACAAATTTCAGGTCACACAGAGCAAACAAGATCAATACGAGGAAGACACACAGCAAAGCAGGGTCATTAGCAGAGCACCTCCACACAAAAAAGTAATGTGACTCTGAAGCAATACAGTAAGTTTAAAGACAAATATACATAAGACTTTATAATAAAAGGTTGACTTGATTTAAGTTTGGTCTTAGGTTGCCAGTTAAAACAGCTAGCCAAGCAAAGAATATGTTTTGGGGCTGATGTTGAATTTAAGGATCTCGGAGCCTAAGGAAATGAACTCCACTTAGTCTGGTGGTACTGCACTAAAACATTTAAAAAGTTTCCTTGGTTTCCGAGCTATCATTTTACAGGTATTGATCTTACACAGTCACAAACAGATACATTACTTCTAAAAAAAAAGAAAAAGAAAAACAGCTGTATTGAAAAAAGAAAAAAATGAATTAAAAAAAGTTCTCAGAACAAATGCGTGTGCCAGCCAGATCAAGGTCTTTACACACAAAATCAATAATTAAAGTTCCTTGTAGCAGCTTTAATAAGTGCTTTTCCTGACTAATAAACCAAATAGAAAAAAGTAATCACAAAAATCAAAAACATGAAAAATATTTTGAAAGTGAAGAGAACAGATTAAATTAAATAATAAAGTGATTCTGTAGGAAGATAGTTGATTGTTGAGTCTCATTCCCAGGTCATTAAATACTGACATTTTGAGTTGATGGCTGTCAACCATGCCAATGTGTCAATATCTGATGACAATAATAAACTACGCTTTTAAGGAAATGTTACACTCTGATTGCTTTTTAATCTGCTCTAACATGGCGCCGCATTTCTGTATTTATCTCTCACAGCACTGCAGAGCCGTCACATTCCTACATCGGGATGTCAGTTCACTTCTCGGGATGGGAGGTGGTGGACGATGGTGCTTCTTTTCCTGGCGTGGAGCTGGCGCCCTCCCAGAAACCCCAAAAACGAGGCGTCTACAAAATGTACCATGGGACCAGCGTTGCCAGCGCACGGGTCATCATTGCCAATGGTTTTAAGCCGTCGTCAGGTGGCATGCTGGGAAAAGGCGTGTATGTCAGTCGTGATGTGAAAAAAGCATCTGCTTATCCCCTTAAAGGTCCAAGTTCAGACCGTGTGATCTTTGAGTTGCGCGTGCGCCCTGGACGTGTGAAGCGTATTGACAAGGACAACCATCCTATGCAGTCAAACTGGCATTCGCACGGCTATGACACTGCCTGGGTGCCCCCAAACTGTGGCATGAGAGCTGTGCCCAGCGGCCTTGAAGAGGATTGTGTGTTTGATCCCAAAAGAGTGGAGGTGGCCGGCATCGCGCGGGCACCAAACAACACCGTACTGAAAGAACTTCAACAGCTTCTGGCCCAGAAAGCCAAAGGACGTGGAGGAAGAGGAGATAGGGCTGCAGATGTGTGTTCCCTGTGCAAGAGAAAGACCCAGCAGGGTTCTCCACACATCAAGCAACCGTGTTGGGATTGTGGGAAAACCATCTGCATTCTCACCACCAAGCAT
>CAEMYA010000002.1:4835169-4867682 GCA_903131615.1 Diplodus sargus | reverse complement strand
AATAAGACTCTATAATAATAAAAGATTGACTTTGATTTAAGGTTGCCAGTTAAAACAGATAGCCTCACCTGGCAACTAATTCTGGCATATTTACAGTAATGCAGTATGAAACAGTTTTAATTCAAAACTGATGATTGGTTAATTAGTTCTACATAATTAGTCTTAATGCCTGACCAGCAGGTTCAGGCAAAGTTTTTTCCCTGCGTCTGTCACCCTACTGAACTCCACTCCCAATCGAGCCACAAACTGCCCTTTACTGCACTTCTGGTTAAACGTTGACTGCATTTAGTGGTGTCTGTACTTGTACTTCGCACAGTGACAATAAAGTTGAGTCTAATCTAATCTAATCTGTCACTGGGTCAGATTCCAATTTGTCTTGGATGGATATTTCATAAAAGCAAAGAATATGTTTTTGGTGAATTTAAGGATCTTGCAACCAGAAGAAATAAACTGCTCTGTAGTCTGGTGGCACAGCACCAAAACAAAGTTTTAATAACTACAAATAATAAAACAAGGTTTGCTTTGTTTTAGTGCCATCTTACAGGTTGCCATCGAGTTGTAATTTTACAGGTATTGATCTTACACGGACACAAATTGTGCTGTTCCTTACTAATAAACCAAAGGGAAAAAAGTGATCACATAAATCAAAACATGAAACTCTAGTTTGGGTAAATTATACTTGCATTTGATTTCCACAACAAAACCTAATAAGAAGCATATATAATAACAGAAATGCAGTTGACTTCGTTTTCAAGAGTAACTCTAGGGGCTGAGGACCACTGGACTAGGCTAACCAACTGATTGTGTAGCTTTTTTATGCCTCTGATAAGGGTGCATAAAGTGATACTGACATTTGAGTTGATGGCTGCCAACCACCCCAATGTGTCATTATTTTACATATTATTGATATATTGACAATAATTAACAACACTTTTAAGGAAATGTTACATTGTAGACATTTTTATACTGGGCAGCAAGTTGTTGTAGCAGCAAGCTACTAACGGTCGCTACTTTCAAATTAAAAGCCCCCCGCTAAGAACCCAGTTTCAAACTCCAGTGCGGTGCAATGTAATGCTCCTATTTTGAAGACAAATTCGACCTGCTTCACTGTTCATGCCGAACGTCACATGTTTGCGCCTACCCCAGTGGTGGCTTTTTGGAAAAGAAGGAATATTACATCTCCCTTTTAGAAAGACAAGAGGGCACATTGCAGCCTTTACCTTGCTGCAGATGTGCCACCTTTTCTATCTAAAAGGGGCTACTGATTGCTCTTAAATCTGCTCTAACACGGCGCCACATTTCTGTATTTATCTCTCACAGCACTGCAGAGCCGTCACATTCCTACATCGGGATGTCAGTTCACTTCTCGGGATGGGAGGTGGTGGACGATGGTGCTTCTTTTCCTGGCGTGGAGCTGGCGCCCTCCCAGAAACCCCAAAAACGAGGCGTCTACAAAATGTACCATGGGACCAGCGTTGCCAGCGCACGGCTCATCATTGCCAATGGTTTTAAGCCGTCGTCAGGTGGCAGGCTGGGAAAAGGCGTGTATGTCAGTCGTGACATAAAAAAAGCATCTAATTATCCCCTTTTTTCTTCAAGTTCAGACCGTGTGATCTTTGAGTTGCGCGTGCGCCCTGGACGTGTGAAGCGTATTGACAAGGACAACCATCCTATGCAGTTAAACTGGCATTCGCATGGATATGACACTGCCTGGATGCCCCCAAACTGTGGTATGATATTTGTGGCCGGAGGCCTCGAGGAGGATTGCGTGTTTGATCCCAAAAGAGTGGAGGTGGTCGGCATCGCACAGGCACCAGACAACACTGTACTCAAGGAACTTCAACAGCTTCTGGCCCAGAAAGCCAAGGGACGTGGCGGAAGAGGAGATAGGGCTGCAGATGTGTGTTCCCTGTGCAAGAGAAAGACCCAGCAGGGTTCTCCACACATCAAGCAACCGTGTTGGGATTGTGGGAAAACCATCTGCATTCTCACCACCAAGCATGTCTGTCCAGGCAAACCCTGACAGGGGCGATAGGAGAAGAGAGCGTGTAAACAGAGCTCAGAGGATCCAAATGGCCTCGCATGTGCTGGAGACTGATTTTTTAAAAAAGTTTACGATAATGTTAATTTGTTATGTCCGCTATTCTCTGATCAGCAGGTATTATGATCACAGACAATCAATTTAAAACACTATATGTAATGCTTTTTAAAAAAATGAATTTACCTGATACCTGATAACATGCATTTGATTTACCGGGATTAATTAAATGTAGCCTACTTAACACTTGATGATGTAACAGAGCAAAATCCATTAAATGTCACTGTGATATTATCAGACCCAGTTTGATGTGATTTGATTCAGTAAGGATGCCTTCAGACAAACTCCACAACATCATGATTTCACACTTACGCTGTTAAAACATTCAGGCTGGAGAAGCATGATCATATGGGAGGTTGCAAAATTACAGATAATTTTAAAAATGAAGTGTGCTACAGGCCACAGACTGGCTGTTTGCAGTCTAGAGGTCAACTGAAGATGTGAGGGAGGTCTGGATTATAGATATTCTCTTTTTTTAGGCTGATACGAAAAAGAGTTTCCACTTTACAAGACACAGATTTGTGTAGTTATATTTACAAGGGCTGCGCAATTCGTGTGACAAATCGTAATGGCCTCGTGATCTGTGTCAATAACTGTCTACGCTATAAAAGAATGAAAATGGACCAAACTTTCCACAGCAACTCCCCACTGGGGTTTTCACTCAACACATCATCTCAGTGACTGGATTAACATACTACGTGGCAGATTACCAATGCAGTAATCCAGCTTTCATCTCATAATTCAAAGAGCTGTCATGCAATGTAATAGAGAAGCATCCATTCGAGACAAAATGCTCCAACTCTGAAGTGTTATTATCATGCATCTCTAAGGAGTAATGTCTGCCAGAGATCAACAGGATAATTGAAAGTTGAGAAAAACGTCAGTGGCCCGTACGGGGATCGAACCCGCGACCTTGGCGTTATTAGCACCACGCTCTAACCAACTGAGCTAACCGGCCATGGTGAAAACTGAAGAAAGTAGTGTTAATCAATAGGAGCAATGTGACGAGGACACGAGGATGGCTTGTGTTTACAGGTCGTCCTCAATCGGAAACAAAAGTGAAAGTTATTGAGGTGAAGTCAGTGAACGATTCCTCGCTGACGGTAAGGTTTGCTAACATGTCCGCTGTAACTTAACATGGAGTTTTTAAGATAAGACGACATCACACCGCTTTAAAGATTAAGAGAAGATGATCTGTACAACAGCATGTAATGTGTGTATAAGTTAAATGTATTACAGGCAGTTGTACATGGAAATTGATCAAAGTCCGTCAGAGGCTAGCTTATGCTAGCTTGCGGTTAAAAAAGTCGTTGTGTACGTTATTTAGACCACAGTTTGTGACCCAGTTAAATGTCTTGTTGAAACCTTCCGATGTTTTTTAAAATCACATTTGATGACATCGTCTATTTTTATTGCTTTTACGAAACACATAGCTCCTGTAGATTTTAAATAGGACCACTGCCTATGAGGTATAGTGGAACCGGAACACGGTGATGTAAAAAGTACCCAAAAGTCATACTTGAGTAAAAGCAAATCGAATTATTACTTTGAAAAAAGTGAACATATTTTATATTAGATGGAAGTTACTTCCTATGAAAAGTACTTTTCTGAAAATAAATGTACTTAAGTATAGTTACAATTAAAAGTAAATAATACTGGACAATTATCAGAACCAATATTCAGTATTTTCTGATCAGAATGTTTTGTTTGTTTGTTGTTATTGTTTTTTTTGTTGTTGTTGTGATTGCTGGTAAAATCTGCACTATATAATCTGAAAAGTATGTAGTCACTTAAGTTATCAAATGCATTTGGTGAGTACAAAGTGGAGCCCGACCGATTATTTGATCAACTGATCTAATCGGCCAATATTGGCCTTTTACAGATATTGGCTTATATGTTGTCCTATATGCGCCATTAAGAAACAAAATGCTAACAAATATGCTTGGGGTAATTTCAAATCCACAATGAAGCTGGCTGTTTAAGTGCCAAATGTCATTTTGGACAATAAAGTTTGTTGTGTAGTTGTTGTATCCTGCCTCTATTACATAGGTATGTAAGTATTAATTGAAATTGAAAGAATGTGTGTTTATATAATAGTCTAGGTGTATAGGAATATCAGCTGATACTGTGGTTTGTACATTTAGAAATCTTCAAAATACTGGTCATGAAAAGTGTCACCAAGTCGCTCTGAAATCTGTTACATGCCTTCCTTTGGTTCATTTGTCACAGAGCTGCTGGACACGAAAAGCAGGATGTCACTGCAGTTCTTCGGCTGGGAGGTGACCTATGATGATGATTCTCATTTAGAGCTGGGGGCATCTCAGCAGCCCAAAAACAGCGGGGTCTACACCATGTACCACGGCACCAGCGTTGCCAATGCACGGCTCATCATTGCCAATGGCTTTCAGCAGTCATCAGGTGGCATGCTTGGAAAAGGCGTGTACGTCAGCCGTGATAGGAAAAAGGCAGAGCGATATCCATTAAAGAGTCACCCTTCAGACCGTGTGGCCCTTAAGCTGAGCGTTCGTGTTGGCCGCGTCATTCGTATTAACATTGACAACCATCCTCTGCAGTACACCTGGAACGCGAACGGCTATGACACTGCTTGGGTGCCTCCCAATTGTGGCATGAAAGCCGTGCCCAGCGGTCTAGAGGAGGACTGTGTGTTTGACCCCCAAAATGTTAAAGTTGTGGGCATTGCAAGGGCACACAACAATGTCCTGGAAGAGCTTCAACAGCTCCTAGCGAGTAGTCAAAGAAATTCCAGTGGAATAGATGGGGGTGTAGCATCACAAGGTGGTGGCGCTGCAGACGTATGCTCACTGTGCAGGAGAAAGACCCAGCAAGGTCATCCACATACAAAGCAGCAGTGCTGGGGCTGTGGGCAAACCATCTGCACTCTTATGACCAAGCATGTCTGTCGAAGAAGCGTCTGAGACAGACTAAAACACGGTGCCGTTGTGAAAGAACAAGGATCCAGTTCAGCAAGACAAATATCTCTGCTCAGGGTATACTCCCACTGTGGAAACAAGACTCAGGGTTTCCACTTTTTCTTCCTCAGAGATACTTTCTTTTCATTTAATAAATAAACAGCTGTAATGTTTGCATTTTTGTATTGTTGATTCGTATTTTCAACATTTACTATAACATTCTGAGTTGTATTTCATTTGTGTTATGTTGGCAGATCAGCATGTGTTAGGATTATTTTCAATCAAGATGAGACAATCTTTCTGTGTTAAGCCAAATGCCTTTATTTAGCCTGACTGTGGGCACTGTTTACTTTGTACATTCTGTAATATGTGATAATGCTCATGATATTTGATTGACACTGTATAATGTAAAACCAAAGAATCGTGTAAAGCAAATAAATGTCATAATTATAATGTAAAACCCAAAATGTCTGATTTGATATGATTTAATTTTTCCTGGTGATGACTTAGAACTGTGGATAAACCAGCCGAGATGTATGATTCCATAGTGATGCAGCTGTAAACACAATTCAGGATGAAGAAGAGGCAACCAGTGAATAAAAATTCAGCAGTCTGTGATCTCCATTCATTTTGGCATGTTGCAAAAGGACCTGCAAAAAAACAAAAAAACAACCAACACATGAGTAAGAAAATTGGGCGTAAATGAGCCTTTTAAACGAATAAACATTGTCTATAATATCACATAAAAATGATGCAATCTGGTGACAGTGCGGGTATGATGCAGCTGTGCGCTCACATTCATTAGTTCCTGGTCATTTTTGGCATGCAAGTGTCTGAGGAGGTACCAGCTGGCCACCTGAACCACCGTCACAGGGAACTCTTGAGAGGGGACGTATACCAGCCTCTCCAGCAAACGCCTTGTTTCCCTGCAGATGACACACAGAAAAGAGCCTAATTAATTGTATACAAAAATCATTTACATTAAATTGTCTGGATGTCTCTTGCAGGTCAAAATGTGGGCGTTGACCTGTTGAATATGTAAATGACACATATGCTTCATTAGCTGCTGAAGTTGGATGGCTGCTGATCTGGTTTGCTGTCTGGATGAAATTAGTTGGCACAAATGTCCTTCCTCAGTTAGTTTGGCTTGAAACCTTGTCTGAATCCATTACCATTATATTTTCCAACATATATATATATGATAAAATGAAATTTGTCTCTGGCATGAAAGGGCCTCTGATAGAGTGATTGTGCTTGGAAGAGAGTAGGTCCTTCAAGCACCTCATCAGGAATTAAGCCAGTCCATGTTTATTGCATATTTGTTCTGCTAAACTCTCTGATGAATGTGGCATTCTAATTAAGCATCCTGGCAGGCCTGTAAAATAGTGGCAGAAGGCTATTATGTCAGGACAGCAAAACATTGCTAGTTTCATAAATTGCTTTGCTGTTCCAAAAGTACAAACATCTTGAAAAGACAGATGGAGGCATAAATCTGAATTTCCAGGAAACTTGTGATTCGTTTTAATAATTTTAGATGATGTAATAGACTTACAAGCCAATGGGCTAAAACCATTTGAATATCAATGCAAGACAACCGCCACACCTGCAACATGCATGTGTATTTGCATACTTCCTGCCGCAGTAGAAAAAAAAATAAATCATGCAGCCAGATGCACTCACCTAGCAGCCATCTTGGTCACATACTGGAGCAGGGCCTGGAAAAGTAGGGCCATCGGGGATGAACCCAGCTTCAAGACTTCAGTGGTGGCCTCTAGTATCAGGTCTGTCCAGTCTTTTCCGGGGACACCCGCCTGAGAGGTCAGAGCACACAGGGTGAAGAATAAAACTACGTATGAATTGCATAAAAATATGTTTTATTCATCGACCAGACTCCCACTTGTTTTAAATTATTATTTTACCCATGGCACACAGCTATGGGATCTGCTGTGCTGGGAGCAGTGGACTAAAAACTACATCCCCTCCAGGTAAATCTCAAAGGCAGCTTCTTGTCTTGTTTGTATTTCCGCTTGGCCTCGGCTTCTTATCCTATAATCCAGCTGGATATTCACCCATCTTTCATCTCCTATGCCTTGTTTTTGCCCACCTGACAGGGGTGTAGACAGGAGCTGCCTCTGGCCTTGTGTGTGCATAGTAAACTGCAAGTCTTCCTCTTATTCTAAATAAACAGTGCTGAAGTAAGGTCTAAAAAGAGTTTTACTAGTGGCGAGAGTATAGCAAGAAAAAGATTGAAGATATTTGTGCTGCAATAACTATCCTTATTCACACTCATTTTTTTTTTATTATTTTGGATCTAAATGTCAAGATTCAAGAGCTCAAGATTCAGCTTCATTATCATAATAGACAAAAAAAATCATAGCCATTATATCCTTTGACACAACTCACCATACAGGGTCCGAGGGCTAGCAGGGCAAGTCGAAGGAGGCTGGCTACCTGGCTGCTGTGCATGCCAAGCTGTGAGGCTAGCTGCAGACTCTGCCTGTAGGCCATGACCGCCTGGACCAGCAGCCCCTGGCTGCGATACACCTCAGCCAGCCACTGAGAGAGGAAGAGTGAGAGTATGATCGAATCAAAGATGAGTGGGAGTAGAGGTGAAAATAGGTTGTTAACAGAGGGACCAGGTGGGAGGGGAAACATGAAAGGTGAAGAAAAAAGGGATTGTGTTTTTCTGTCTGTCACTACATAAAATTGTTTGTCTTGCATAGCCAGATTAATAGTGAAGTGCCAAAATTGAAGAAATTCTGGCTGTACTCATCAGCTATTGGGGATAAAAAGGCACTGCCTTGTTTGTATTTCTTGACACCAATCACAAATGCCCAGAATGCAGCGACGGTGCCCCTGGAAAATAGTGTTTAAGGGTGGGGGAGGGGTAAGGTATTAAAAAAGCCAAATCCATGTAAAAGAACAGGCAACAGCTGCTAGTTTTTTTTAAATCTTGGAAACTCTGTTAGGGTTAAGGTAACTTGCAATGTTGCGTGTAGGCTCCCAGCTCGGAGGTTGTTGTTGTTTTCCCATAGTGAGGATTTTGATAAAAGGAGGAGAATGCCAACTGAAATAGTGGATTCATGACAGGCTTTTTATGCCCACAGTCTACATTGGATGAGTCACACTATAAAATTGTTTACTGCATGTTTGCTCAGTAATGACTGTATGTAATCTGTCTAGGTTTGTAAAGAAGGTGGCACTGCTACGCAACCCCACATTTATACTGTAACATTTGAGGTCATTAGCAATGACTTCAAAAGCTGCCAATATGTTCCTGGCTTGAGAGGGAGAGCCTGGTGTCTTTGCTGCTTCTCCCATGCTGGACGCAGCCATTTGATATTAAGTGCAGCAAATATGAGGTCAGTGCTTCAGTGGAAGCAAAGCTATTGGCTTTTGCAATGCAGAGAAGAAAAAATCTTATCATTTAATGACCTTAACATTCAAACAACTGAACTAAGACAGATCACCAATATTTTCAAGCCTCACTTTGTAAAACAGTTTGTTTGGGGACCACTGGTGCATGAAATTAAAAAGTCGTAGCTCATCAGTAATTCACTGTAATACCAAAAATGATAATGAAGTACCCACTTACATGCCATGCCCCAAGGTTGGTAGGGTTCATAATGACTGCGTTGTTTAGTTGCTCCAGCACAGAGTCTGGTAGGACGGTACCACCACTGGAGGCAAGGAAGCGATGGCACTGCACCTGTCTCAGTGACAGCAGCACTGCTGGGTGTTCTGGAGACACACTCAGTACCTGGGACAAAAGGCGAGCATGAGATACACAACAATAAAAGACACCACATCAGAAAAAACTGAATGTAACTTGTATCGCATCATCTATGTTTTGTTATTCTAAAACCCGAGCCCTTTATTTACATGTTTCATGTGTAATTGATTCCTACATAACAAATGTTTTCAGCAACATGGCTGCAACTTAGTCCTAAAATGGTACGTCCACTAAAAGTACTGGATTTTTCACCTCACAGGTTGAAATTATTAACAATGGTACAGAAACCACTCCTATGGTAATGGACCTTTTTGTTAAACAATAAGATCATTTTTGTAACCAGAGCTCAACATTAACGTAACTATGACAGATGGAGTTAATCCGAAGGACTAAGTTTCAGCCATTGCAGCCATGTTGTGGCTGCCAGCTGAGGGAATGTACTGGACTGAATCCAAAATATTTGGTACAAATGAATCATTTAGACCAAAAAATGTTAATATTGGGCTTAGGTTTAAAATACCGCAATTCCCCATTAATTTCTGTCTGTAACAACTCTAATCTGTCGTAGAATGAAGTAATTCAAAGAATAATAGAGATTGTGTGTTTGTGTGTTCATATCGGACCTGTGAGCAGAGGGCTTCTGCCTGCTCCAGCTGTCCTCCCAGCATGAGACCTGTCACTGCCTGTTGTAGTACCCAGCCCTCTAGACTCTGGGCCAGAGGGCGCTCTATCTCCTCAACATTATGCACTGGGATGCAGAAAGATAGATAGATAGATAGATAGATAGAAATACTTTAATGATCCCAGACTGGGAAATTATTTTGTTACAGCAATAATTTCCCAGTCTGGGATATCAGTATACACTCAAACACACACAAAATAATAAACAACATCAAACACACAAGTATCAATACACACACCTTTCTCAGAAACCACTGACATGAGGATTTGCTCCAGTCCTTGTCTGCAAGGAGTGGAACCTGAAAGATAACACGACGTGTTTTCTGTGTGACAGGCAGCCATTAATCCTGCCCATGTTGCTGGATCATCTGAAAGTAGGGAGCGGAGGGGAGACTCAGATCACACAGACGTGTAAGGCAGCTTTACATTATCAAAATGGATAAACATCGAGAGGCCTGTTATTGCCAAAAAGCTGCAAAAACGTAGATTTACTGTATATATTAGGGACACCATTGTGTGGAAGAATGGTTCTCACAGAGGTATGCCATATAAAATATACAATATATTTATACCAGGACAGAGCAGCACAGCTCTCTGCATAGTCCTCAGTGCATTCCTGTGTTTGTCCTCTCGAGAGTGTCTCCCATTGGCCAGTTGGTTCACTCCACTGTACAACAACGCCCTCTGCAGGCACGCAAGAAAGACCAGCTCAGTTTCATTTACAAACACTGTGACAAAAATGTCAGTCAATATTTACTGTACTGTATAAAAAAAATGTTGTGAGTATTTTGGATGCTGGCATAGCTACAGTATAAAACAGAACAAATACTATTCACTCCAGGGAAAATGACACAATTTAGTTTTAAGTTTAATTTCCAATGGCAGTTACGTTAAATAAGGTCTAAAAAAAAAAAAGACAGGGAACAAGGCCAATGCAACACAAATGCGTTTACTCTTACCTTTCCTTGAGTCATACTGGAGAGACAGGCAACATGACCAGCCATCGCTCCGCCCTGGAATACACAGTAGACAAAACCATGAGCCATTTTTCTATCAATGTGCAGCAAACATGTATGAGACTGCTCAGTTAAATGTGTGTGAATATTATAGACTTCCAGGGTTCATGCTTGAGATGTCTGTAATGTTACGCATGTCTTGCACGCAGGCTTACATTTGCTTTTCTGGGGTAGTATTGCGGTACCACTCTTGACAGCAGGGCCCACAGAGATGGGTTTCCAGGATTGCTGTAAATAATACAGATAAATAAAATGGATACAAACTTTGAAGAATTGATAAGTCACATAAAGGCTTTTCCCATGAGTATGTTTGAAGGTTGAAGGTTGACCCCACTGATTTAAAAAAAATCGCTTTTACAATTAGCTTATTGTACAGTGCAGCACATCAAAAGTTCATACAAACAATGCAGTTTACCTGTGTACAGCTCTGGAAGCCTCTCTTTGCACCGCACTGTAGTTGCCTTGCAGGGCCAGCAAGGCACAGGTGAGTAGACATCGCTGCTCAACAACATCCCCAGAGGCTGGACCCTGTTTCAGCAGTTCCGTCAGGGCAGCAGAAGCTAATGTAGCATCACTGTGGACCAAACCCAGGGCACATAAACACAGCAGGGACTCCGAGATTGGCTCCTTTAACATTGAGCTGTGGAGACAAAAAGCAGACATAAATACTTTTAGCTTCCAAGCAAGTGCAGAACAAGTGTTACCACATATCATCATCATATGGAAATGCAGTTGACAAAAAAATGTTTTTTAAAGATTGTTCCAAAGCTCATACAAATGGTTTTGGCAAGCTCCAATATTATAGACTTCTAAACAGCAGGCATCTAAACAGCTTCATTTTTAAAAGGCAGGAAACTACAATATTTGCACAATCCTTTTACATAAATGTTTTGTCTTTCATGTTTGGTATTCTGGCATAATTGCTTGTGAATATAATTCCGTTTGGCCACAAGCAATTGTTTAAATCATGCGAGATAACACTGTCGACTCACCATTTAAACAGCAGAGTCTTGGCTGAGTCTATGTTACCCTGCCGGTGCTGAAGCAGGGCCAGGGCGGTCAAGATGTAAGCCTTGTCCTTCTCAGTGGAAGCCACAGCCAAGGCACGTTCATAGGCTACAGATGAAACATAACAATATAGTCACTGTCACTCTGGCATGACAACACATGAACAATCCCTGATTAATGTGCGAGTCCCACTTCTTACCGTTGACGCTCTCTCCGATGAGTCCTGCCCTGCAGTAGGCCAGAGCCAGCCCAGTCAGATCACTGAGCTCCTGCAGCGGAGTGGAATTATACACAGACACCGCCTCATCCAACTGGCCTGAGGTGCTGCAAAAGACACAGGGGGATATATAAAGATGTTGTTTGAGGTATTTGGAAGGCATTGTCAAAGTACATGATAATGAGACAACAGGATGTTACCATAAAGCTCTGCCATAATTGCCTAAGGCAAAAGCCAGCTCTTCTGTGGAGGACTTGGACTGAAGCAGTTCAACAGCTCTGAGGAAAGAGAGTTGAAATTAAAAAAAAGTTGAACTGTAAAAAACAATATGTATTACATTGTGCACCTTCTATTCTAAGAAGAGGGACACTGTAAAACAAAGATGCAAACAGAATGCAATCATCTTAGGCTTCCGAGGACATCTTTTTCTTACCCAATCATGACACTATCACCCATTATTAATGAACCTGTAAAGCAGTGGACTATTCCAGTCTGTTGTTGTCCATGTCCCTACTTGTTTGAAATGTGTTGCTGGCATAATATTCAGAATGAGCATATATTAACAAAGGTCAATGAAGTTAATGAACTAAAACATTAAATATTTTGTCTTCATACCGTTTTCAACTTGGTATATGTCAAAAAGGATTAGCAAATTATAACATTCTCTTTTATTTACATCTAAACTTTTTGGACATCTTCTATCCCTCATTATTTTCTTGGTACACTGCCTCATCTGTGAGCCTGCAGAGTCGGTTAGTGTAATTCAAACAGACACCTTTGGTAAGCCCGTAAGGCCTGCCTCTTCAGCTGCAGATGCTCATTCAGGTAACCAAGCATGATGAAGGCAACAGGATCAGACTGGATCCTCTCTAAGAAGGATGAAAAAGAAACTTTATGTCACACAACATCCATCTCTAACACATGACCTAAATACAACGCAGGGAAATGTGGATCCTGCATGCACACTGACACAATAATGGCTGCTGTACCTGTGTACTTGCTAAGAGCCACATGAGCTGCAGAGATGGCGTTCATCTGGACTATGTTGTAGCGGTACAGTTCCGAGTCTCTGTTGCTCTTATCCAAGAGGGTTGAACACACCCAGTAGGCATAACCTTTCACCCCCTCCATCTGCAGAAGAAAGAAGGAATGTTGATAAAGGGCATACACATTTTCTGTTTCATAGTGGTACCACCCCCAATTACTTTCTAGTACTAGTAATTTCTCTGTCACTCTGTTGAATTCTCAGCTATAAGCCACTTTAAGACAGAGAACGTTGAACCAAAGATGTTATTAGCCAGATAATTAACAGGTATTGCAATGGCAGCCCCTGTGATTTTGGGAGGTCACGCACATGTGTGCTGAGTTCTGTGGTGTGCCTGAAAAGATCCATGGTGTCATAGCTTCCCACTTTCTCTGCTATCAGCGCCTGGTAGGAGGACAAAAAGAGAGAGAGAGGGGTCAAAGAGACAAATTCATGATGCTATACAAATTATTTTAGGCTAATCAAACGCTCTATGCTCTATTTTCAACACAGTACAAGTTAGCCAATTACATCATAGTTCTTTTACCAACCACTGACATCCTTGCAATTCTAAATTAAGTTTATGCATACAAGATTTCTCAAGAAGGACAGAGGATGGCTTCTGCTCTTTGCTATTTCTTTTTATTTCTTATTTTGTTGACAGTGATATGTTGTGGTTTCTTTGTGTTTTTAATCTTGTGACAAATATACTAACTGTAAGTCGCTTTTGACAAGCGTCTGCTAAATGACCTAAATGTAAGGTAAATGCAAATGTTGCAACTCATCAAAAACATTTCCAGAATGTAATAAAGAATTCTTTGTACCTGTCCGATCCAACAGTTGACATAAAGCGGCTCCAGTGACTGAGCAATCTTGAAGGCATTGTGTGCAAGCTATGAAAACAAGACCAGAGTTTGTTAAAGGAAACAACATCCTACAATAACTAAGACATATGTATGTATATATGTATTATATATTATAAATTGTATTAAATTGTGTTCCCTATAGAACTATTTTAAGTTGATCACACAAACCTCTATATTGTCCTTTTTCAAATACAGGGTACCAAGGTTGGTCCAAGCAACAACGTTCTGTAATGCAAAATTAAAGTCTCATCAGAACATGAGAATGTTTTCTGAAAACAACATTCATCACCTGAACGAATGTGGAGTACATACATTTGGTTCAACATCTATGGACTTGATGAAGCAATGTTGAGCCAGAGCAAAGTTCTCAAGGCCTGATGTGAGAGAAAGAAAGTGACGTGATAAAAACTGTATTACATCCTGTGACACAGATCAATCAATAGTAGTTGTTTTATTTAGTTATTAACATTATCATCTTACAATGAAATGCTATTTATATTCATATACTGTCATCTCAATGTAAAGCCTTTTACAGCAACAAGTATACACAGAATAAATTAATCTAGTTCAACCAGACTCAACCAGTCAGTCTTTCCACCTGACAGACAGGCAGCTACAGCATCGTATTACCTTCGCTCATGGAAATCACTCCCAAGGCATTCCAGTTGCTATGGTTCCCACTGTCCATCATGATAGCTTTTTTCAGACACTGAAAAGGGAAGAAAACAACTCTTAAAAGACCAACTCAAGGAGAAAACAATGCAAAAATGTTTGTGGCCAGAATTCTGTGAATCACCTGCTGGGCCTTCTCTAGGAGCAGAGATGGGGAGTTCTGGTCTCCCTCTGTGGGGCAGGGTAGGCTGGACTGGCGGAAGTAGTTGAGTCCTAGGTCATACCAAAGGCTGGGGACCTCAGACATCAGCTTCAAAGCACGGGCATAACATCTGCAGACAAAAACATCCCTTTACTGTTAAGTGTTCAGAATATATGCTTGACTTACAGGAGCAGATGGTATCCCAGGGTGTCTTAAAGATTATCATACCCTGAAAAGCTATAAAATGTCAACTTTTTTGTTTGTGTACTGATGACTTATAAATATATTCATTGACAGAGTGGTTCTAGTATAGGCAGCTCAGAAAATGTACACCTGTTTGCAGTCATACCTCTCACCAACTTTGAGAGTCTGGGCCTGAGTCAGTGTGTGGCTCTTAGTGTTTGGGTCTAAACCGGCCAGCGGAGCAGGCATCAGAACCTGGGCTCTGTTTGGCGACACACTGCTGACTGCGGTGCAAGCATCTCCCAGCAGCTTCCACAAACAGGACAGGTCTGGACGCAGCTCAACAGCTCTGATGGGCACAGAAATGTGAAGGAATGGATCACTGAAAACTATCTGACGGATCACAGACAAAGTGGCATTCCATATTAAGATTTTCAAAGAAAACAAGTCATTACCTGAAGAGGTTCTGTATTGCTTGCTGAATGAGGTCAATGGCTCCCCCGTCTCTGCAGTCTTCCATTAGACTCTTTGCCAGAGACAGCTGGCACTCCCCAAGACCTGAAAAAACAGATCATACCAATGTGATTTAATGTCCACGTTCAGATATATAACTCAGAGATAAGCGGACAAAAACAAAGTGAATCTTTTATAAATTAAAATGACCACTAACCTTTAAGAGCAGGAACATAGTCCTGCTGAGCTGTGATCTGCAAGTACTCTGCAACTGCCTCCTTGAACTTGCCCAGGGTCTGTTTGATAGCGGCAGCCTGGTAGACACTGTAGATGGAGGACGGTTGAAGCTGATGGGCTTTACCAAAGGCCTTCAGAGCTGCTGTGAAGCTCCGGCGGTTTAGGTAGGCCTCACCTAAACACTCCCAACACACCCAGTCCTCTGGGTCTGCCCTCAGAGCTGCCTGCAGACTATGAACACAATCAAATTCATATGAAAATTCTGAAAAAGCAAAATATCTAAGGTAATATATATGACTGTCCGAGATTAATACTCTTACTCAGCTGTCGCTTGCTGATGGTCTCCAACCTTCAGGTGGTAAAGTCCTCGTCTCATCCAAGCCCATTTAGCTGAGCCTGGAGTGGCTTTTTCAATCACCGACTGAAGTATTGCTAAGGCAGTGTCCTACAGCATTGAGGAAAGAGGAAGCAGATGATATAAAGCACGATAAGGTACAAACGGAGCATGGGGAGGGTCAAGACAATCGAGAGGCACCTGTACAAAACGGCAGCATAATACATGAACATTTTGGCAATTTGGAGTTTGTGTCCCTTTGCCAACAACTCCACTGACCATATCATACTGCTCCATACAGAGATCCACTGAGGCAGCTCCAGACTCAGCATCATCATTGTCCAACTCAAAGGCCTTCTTATAACAGCCTCGAGCCCGGCCACGGTCGTTTGCCACCTCCCTGTAATAATGTCCAAGGTAGCGGAATGCACAACCAAGGTTTGGGTCTAACTTTGCAGCCTGAAATGGACAAATTAAGCTTTCAGATGATTTCTGGCAATAAAAATTATATTGTGACATTTCACAGGTTTAATCATGAACATGTTCTTTAACATTAATCTTTCATAGACTATAAATCAATATTTTTATCATTATCTATCAAAAAAACTTCGAATCTCTTCCAAGTTTCAGTAAGAACTGTACTAACCTTGAGCAGGTGTGTATGAGCTTTGCTCCTGTCTTTACGGGTCTCTTCTCCCATGTCCCAGTATAGCTTTCCCAGCAAGAAATAATATTCACCACAGTCTGGGCTCTGGCTGGCCGCCTTTAGGAAACTAAACATCAGAAGAGCAGACGAGAAAGTTAGAAACGTTCACTGAGATCTAAAACCTTTTGCACCATACAAATGTCTCATCTCATCTCATTATATGCCGCTTATCCGTGATACGTCCTGTCGCAGGGATGTAGCCGCTATATCCCCCCTTTTTCAAGCGGTCACGGGGGTTACTGGAGCCAATCCCAATTATCTCTCTGGGCGAAGGCAGTGTACACCCTGGACAAGTCGCCAGCTCATCGCAGGGCCCTTACTGATGGCAGAGGTGCCAACTGCACATCAGGAGCAATTTTGGGGATCAGTATCTTGCTCAAGGATACTTCGACATGCAGCTCAGGTCCACCCCAGGGGAGCCGGGATTCAAACCCAAAACAATGGAGAATCCAGATTAAAAACATACATGCACAGAAGAAGAAATATAAACACTTTGTACCTCTCCTCTGCCAACTGCTGCTGGCCCTGAGCCAATTGTGCCAGTCCTCTCAGTACCAACCCCTGAGCCAGGTTTGGGTTAGAAGCCACCAGCTCTGATGACACCTACAAAAGAGGCAGAGGTTTACTTGTGTTCAACCTGTTACTTATATTTTCTTATGTTCAACTTGTTACTTATATTTACTTATGTTCAACCTGTTACTTATATTTACTTATGTTCAACCTGTTACTCATGTTTACTTATGTTCAACCTGTTACTTATGTTTACTTATGTTCAACCTATCTTATGTCTGATACAAGTGATCCTTTTCTTAGTCTCCATATGTCATAAAAAGCTGAGGTAATTTTATCTCATGCTCTTAATATTATGCAGTGCTCACACATCAAATGAATCATTTACTACCTTAAGTGCATGATCGATTTGTCCCTTGTTGAGGTATGCACGTCCTTTAAGGGTTACTAGAACTGGGTCTTTTTCTGCATCTTGGATCTAAAAAAAGGAAAAACACAATAGTTATGATATTTGCTT
Organism: Diplodus sargus; assembly: GCA_903131615.1. NCBI lineage: Eukaryota > Metazoa > Chordata > Actinopteri > Spariformes > Sparidae > Diplodus > Diplodus sargus. The sequence continues at coordinate 4,850,355 of CAEMYA010000002.1, read as the reverse complement.
TAACACTATGTGGAACTACACATGTATGTCCGAACTGCAAAATAAATGTATATATATTCATATTCATTCATAAAAAATTAAATAATTTAAATTGTGGAATTACTGAATTAAAAAAAGATTAGTAGTCAATCACATTACCAGTGCAAATGTCTCCAAAGCCTGGTCTGCAGCTTTCTCTCCTCCACTTCTGACTAAAGCCTCAAGCTTTAGCTTAAGCAGTTTGACCTTCAGCTCCTTGTCTTCAGAAGCACACACCGTCAGACCTACAGAAAACAACAACACAAATACGGTGAATTTCAATATAAGCTTCAGGGGTAAACGAGAGCTGAACTTTGAAGGTGGTCGTATCCTCCACAAATTCCTCAGTTGATGTTTCAATGATCCCCTGATGAAGTTTGATTGGACATATTCTTTGGACTTGCTGGATACATGAAAGCATGTTGTCTGTAATGTCATCTGAATAACTACATTGATAAACAGCACAGTAACCATACCTTGTGAGCATGATACAGCACTGTCTGAGTATCTCTGCATTTTAAATTGAGCTTCAGCCAGATTGCACCATCCAGTGCTGGAGCTCATTTTCTTCAACCCTGATAAAACAGTGAAGATCATGATGAGATCATGCAAAGATAGCATGCAAAATTTAAATATTCATGGTTTATATGTCTCTGTATGAAATATTCAGGTGCAATGACATTAAGAACAAAATCCATTCTTTGTTGGTGCAGAAACCAACCTTGTGCAAGGTCCTTAATGGCATCCTTATACCTCCCTTCCTGAAGTGCTTTGGTGCCCAGACCCAAGTGACCTAATCCGCTGCTTGGTGCCAGATCCAGGAGCCGGGAGAAAGAGCTGACTGCATCCTCAGTCTGAACACCTTCAGTAAAAACACAACTGTATCTATTACGAGTGAATCTGAATACCTAAAAGTGTCATTTTATTGGACAAAACAGTTGCATATCTGTAAACCAATCCTTGCAATCTTTGATTTTAGATTTTATGAGCAAGACAACTCTTACCTGTTTTGAGGTAATGAGAACAAAGGACTTCAAGAGGATAACTATAGTTGGGGTAGAGGGACAGCATGGACTCACATGCCTCTTTCATTTTCACTTCTTCTTGTGGCAGCTACATTAAGGGGAAATAAATGTTGAGCAGCTGATTAAGAAAATATCTGTACTTTTGATAATTTTGATGAACAAAATGTCTAATTGTCCTTGAAATGATGTGGTGGTGGTGATGATCAGATGAGGCACACTTACTTTAGAAAGGCATTTGACATAGTCAGCTGAGACTTTCTTGTGCTCCTCTCCTGGTATAGGATCCATGAGAACCATGGTCTTCTCAATTGCTGTGATTAACTGGTGACCAAAAACAAAACAAAACCAACACATTTGTCACTAAGAACAGCATTGAGAAAATATTTTTGTTTGTAAGTGAGAGGGAGTAATAAGAGCTTCTGACAACAAAGGCTAACCTACTGTAAATGTACAGGAGGCGACGGACTTGCATTTGTTGTAAAGTGTTCATACACAAAAAGACACATTGTACATTGCTGAGTTAAAATCCACATTTAGGAAAATCTTACATGCTGTTGAGTTTCATTATCCTTCTCTTCCTCATTAAGGCAGTCTGAGAGGAGTTTGGTCATCTGTTGCCATAGCTGCAGTAACTCTTTCTTGTCCACAGCCTCCTCCTCCTTCAGCTGAAGGAGCTGCAGCCAAACTTTTGCCAACTGTGTGCATACAAATGCATTCAAATGTTTGAAAAGAACACAAAACAGTGTATTTTTTCTTCATTGAACACACATGCTTTTAAATCACATACCTTTAAATATTCTTTATCAGACTGATAGATATCAGACAGCTTTCTGATCGTCTCATAACATTTGTTTTTGTCAGAGCTGTTGATTGAGAACATAATAAGAATGAGTCAGCAAAAATCAGACATTTGAAACTAGTCAAAACTACAACCAGGAGGTTGAGACAAGCAAGCACTTGCAAAATCATCACTTTCAGAAACATCCTGCAGAGGTTTCTCATATGTTATACGTTACCTTGCATACAGTTCAACAAGCTTCTGATAGACGTTAGGTAGCTCAACTTGGAAATCCCACTGATCAGTCTTCTCATAAAGGTTTGACAAGCCCTTAAAAAAAATGCATTTATTTGGCACCGTTGATATGAGTCTTCATTATGAAATTAAGACATCTTAAGTCATTAAGCATCAAGGTGAAAATTCATTGGTTTACTTTTGCCTCAAGTAATACACATTTACTCTCAGTATGGGGGATGCAGAGTATAATTAGTCTAAGACATTTGATGCCTATAACCACAAAATTTTCCCACTTTACCTGCCATGCCAGTAGCTGCTCAGGCTCCAGCTCCACAGCCTTTTTATAAGCCATCTGCGATTGGTCTGGCTGCTCGAGCTCGCTGGCTGCCAGGCCGATGAATACCCATGCATTATAATTGTTCTTCTCAAGTTTTAATACAGCCTAAAACCAGATGGAAAGGAGCAAAGTCAGCTATACACCATATCTGTTCTCATCAGACCCGTCGGTACCCAGACTCTTTGGAACAGCTGCATGTGGACAGCCACAACATATATTTGTAAATATCCCCCTTCACTGAGAAAGTGAACCTGAGCTACTTTACCTTGCAGTGTTTTAGAGCCTCTTTGAACTCTTTGTTCTTTATGGCCTCTCTTGCACTTTTCAGTGCTGTTTTCACTTCTTTACTGGACATCTTAAAACTATCTGTGTGAAACAAATACACAGAAAGAAGGGTCACTGATAGCCATGTAACTACGTGAAACTGCAACAAAACGTTATAGCGTCGGTTTAAATGAATTATGAGCTATCTTACACATATGCAATAACTTACACCAACCTACAAATCTGTGCTGTGGCTACCAGGTAGCAGTGATGTATCTAAACAGTTGACTTGACAATAAACTCCAGTTAGATAGCTTGAGTCTGCATTGCAGTGTTAGCTAGCTGCAGCCAATTTAGCATTAGCTGTGAGCTTAACGGACGCTCTAAACTGTGTACTTTAAAATGAGAACTTGTCAAACATTCTTCAAACATTAACGGATGCATAAGCGGCTACGTATTTAGTTGGTTGTTATTTAACTATGTAGGTTTTTTAAAAACGGGAACGAAAGTTGGGCAGACCCACTGTTTACGTTGACAAGTTGCTCTGCGCCGAGTGATCCCGGAAGTCAAAATAGCCACACCTACTACAAATTTCAAAATAAAATCATTTGCAGAAAAACAAAAAAACACATCAATACAAAATTGAGCAAAATATATATTTATTTATTTATTTGTTTGAAAAAAAGATGAATGAAGAGATGTATAAAGGAAGGAACTGAATGTACATCATGGTCAAGTTACAATTCTGGCTCAAAGTCTCTGTGGAATAAAGCTGCAACGGTCAGCTGATTAATCAATAAGTCGATCGGAAAAAAATTAATTCCCAACAATGTTAATGATAGATTAATCTTTACAGTCATTATTCAGCAAAAATGTAAAACAAACAAAACATTTCCTGCTTTCTTTTGTCATGTATGAAAGTAAATGAAGAGTCTTTCACTGATGGTTGGACAAAAGAAGCCATTTCAAGACATGATTTTGGGCAATTTTCACATTTTTGCCTTTTATAATTATAAATAAACAGAAATAATTAATTGGCTAATTGTGAAAATAATTGGACGAGTATTATATTGAAAATACTTGTTAGTTGCAGACCTTGCATACCTCGAACATTTGTTTGGAGATAGTGATGAGATCTGACATACAACTGAGTTTAGGACATTTAAAAAAAAAAAAACAACAACTCTGAGATTGTCCATCTCTACAGCTGTTACAGTTTAAATATCATTAAGAGCTGCAGAGCCACGCATCAATGATTCTCATATTATTAAAGCCTAACAATCCAAGCTTGAATTTGAGTCCAGCTCATTAAAGGACACACACCTTAAAATTTGCCATCATTGCAACCATAAAAAATATCAAAAAGAGCCATTGAGCCACTTGTCAATAGCTTTCTCATTGGCTAATGGATTTTTTTGCCAATCCACATGCCACCTGAGGTTAGCAATGACCTGGCTGTAGTTTCTCCCCACACCATTGTGCCACGCTGTAAAAGCTTTTTTATTGTAGAGGTGGACCGCTGTAGAGACTTTTGGATAGTCTACAATGCTGCGCAAAAGCTTGTCCAGATGCGCCTGCACATCTTTGAATTTGGGAGCTACATTGTGAAGTTCTTCCTTGTCCAGTATTAAGTCTGCAAAACAGAAAGAGTACAGAAAATCAAAAAGAGCAACAGTTTTATGAGAGTTTGTATCTTCTTGAAAGCACACGAGGACTCACCAAAAAGCTGTGGGGGGACACTCAGGCCATCTGCATAGGCAATATATTTCCATCTGCCACTTCTGATCATGTATGTAGAGGCATTGACATTGCAACCATGATATTCGCTGAGAACCCAGTCTGGATGTTCCTTCTTGGAAAAAGCACTGGCCTTGGATAGCCGAGGAAAAAGCGAGTGGCCACTGAGAGCACCCACGGGTGAAATACCAGCGATGTCTGCAGAATATAAAAGTGTGTAACATCAACATTAAAAATGTCAAATCAAAATCTACCATTGCTTATATTCTTTGAATGATTTACAATCTACAACAGACATTTTATCCATATGTTTTCTGTCTTCTTCCTTACCCAGCACAGTGGGATAGAGATCAACCAAAGACACAAGCTGCTTGACCTGCAGGCCAGACCTCAGCCCAGGTCCCGTGATCAGCAGGGGAACATGGGAACTGCCTTCGAACATTGACATCTTGTAGAACTGCCGGTGCTCCATGGCCAGCTCTCCGTGGTCAGCCGTAAAGATCACAACAGTGTTGTTAAGCAGGCCAGTCTCTCTCAGAGCTGAAATCACCCAGCCTGTTGAGACAGTGTTAGAGACACTGAGTAAGCGTTGAGCTTCTTCTGGGTGTTTTCTTAACTCAGTCAAAGACATTATTCAAACAGCTTTGAAAGGATGAAGTTGGGTAATACTTCATAGCAATGTCCTTGTAGTGGGCATTAGTTAATAGATAATGCTGCCCTTATTAACTACTAACTAACACCTATTACAAGACATTAATCTATCAAATGCTTGTCAACATATTAAAGAGTATTGTTAAGTATATAACCTTTAATAATAGCTTCACGAAAACATGTATTGTTCAATTATAAAACATATAAAGGCACTCTCATAAGGAACTTATTAACGTTTCTCAACATTAATATAAGCTTTATTAGTTTCCTATAATTGATCATAACAGCATCACAAACACATTCATTGGATTAATTAACTTCCCTTGCAGGTCATTGATAAACCTTTTTGGTCGCTTTATTAAGTTACTTTACTATGTGTTAATTATACACTTATCAACAGTGAACTATGCGTTCAGCAGCTACCAGGTGTAAAGCAAGAACAATTCCTTACTAAAATTAATAAATCCTTTATTGAGCACATGCAATTGTTAACTAAGCTTTTGATAAATTATATGTCTTTGATTTCTAATATGTTAAGTGGGAAGGTGAATGAAGAAAAAAAAATATTACAATCAATATTGGCAATACAGAGCTTTTCCTGGTAAAGTTTCTCTTGTCGGTGTAAAGAATTGAGTGCTTTCATTTGCTTGATTTCTTAAACAGGAGGCTAATCATCGTCATTAGGAGACGGAGGAAATGGTTCTTACTGATATGACACTCAGATCAGTGCAGCTTTAAAAAGCATTTACTTTTTTAGTTTCAGCCTGTATTTCTTGAGGGCCTTTTTTATTAAAAGCAATTCAAGTGAAGGCAGCGAAATGTTCTAACAGATAGCAGTAAATTAACAGCAGTGCTGCTGAAGAAACTCAGCGTTTAAAATCCATCTTTGTAATGCTACGCTTTGTCTCACCGAGTGGTACACTGGCTGTCACAAAATGTCTCTCTCTAAGACTACTTTACGTCAGCACTTAGAATTTTGTGTTGATGCTTACTCATGTTTTTCCTTCCTACAGTGCATGTTTGAATCTGTGAGCCTGAACAAAGAAACTGCTACTTGCAGGTTTGGTCTGCTTCGTTATCTTGGCAGCAGTTTGGTTTGAATTTGAGCCATCTTTGTTTCTCCAAAAGACCAGGGTTACGCTCAAAGACAGCTGTCAGACCCAGTACCTCCCGCTCGTTGAGACTGCCCCTCAGTGAATCACTGCTGTCGACTCACCCAGCATGGCATCGGTTTCGGCACACATGGCATAATAGAAGGCCCGTATGCTTCTGACTTCCTCCTCAGTGAAAGCACCGCTGCAGTTTTTGGTGAAGGTGGAGTAGTAGTCCACAGGGTGCATGGAGTCCAGAGGCAGCCATTTAGGAACAGTGATGAGCTCAGAGGACACCTGTGTTTGTAAAATAAGTGCTTAAAATTTTAGAGTGATTTATATAAAAACATACAATGTAATGCAGCAACAATGGGACAAAAACATTTAAAAAATGCACAAGGTAAGAGCATGCCTTTCCCAGCCAGTATGGTGAGGTACGGAAGGTGGATCCTCCTGCTGTGGGCCCCATGGATTCAGTTCTATATGGGTGAGGGAGGTTGAGGCCAACATACAGAGCGAAGGGCTGGTGTGAGGGTGCAGCTCTCTGGTGGATCCACTTTGTAGCCTTGTCTATGTTTTCCCAGTCTTTTCTCATGATCCTCACGGTTGACATGTTCCCCACAAGTTGCGTAACCGGCCTGGGCTCCTGGCGCAGGAGGAACTGAACATCCCGTGTCCAGGCCTCAACTCGATTACTGCGGGAGTGACACAGATACACATGCAAAAGATTTACAAGATGCAGGCGGAGACACAGAAAACGGGAAGTGGGACAAAACAAGTGAGGACAAGCATGAAATAAAGATGATTCATGTTGATCTGGAAAAATAGCTGCCCACACACACACACACACACACACAGTATGTTAAGTTATTCATACTTTGTACATGCGATCTATTGATCTCAATTTGGTGAAAAGGAATAAGAAAAGATCAGTGAAGGTGTTTTATTTGAAACGCCCTTTTTATTAATGTATGTCTCTTATCTGAGATACAGGCACAACTTTACAGCCACTCCTATCCACAGTGCTGACAATGTCGGCCTACCTGACAGAGTGACTCCCTGAGGTGTAGTCCAGCTTGCCCATCATCTTGGTAAGATAACCATCGGCCTCCAGCAAATCCATCCATGTTGTCGCATTAGCGTCGAGGCACTTGTAGTTGTTCCATGACTGAGTGTGGTGAACATACAGACCGCTCCACATCGCTAAGAACAAAGATTAAGCAGCTGTAATGCATTTATTATAACACCGTTATTACCCATTTACACACCACAGTGTCTTTACTTTTAGTGGGTAACTTACCTGCTCTGGAGGGGCAGCAGATGGGTGAGTTAGTGTAAGCGTTGAGGAATGTTGTACCAAACTCCCTGAGGTAGTTTACATATGGGAGCTGCACAACTCTGCTGCCAGGGTCAAAGGTCAACCGCCCATCCTGCAGAAAGAGGAAAACTGACCTTTCAGATTCAAAGTCACAGAACTGAACAGTCAAACAGATAAAATATGACAAAAATAAGCATCTCCTGTCATCGTGTGCTTTAAAAATGAGGTACTTTAGCCTAATTCATACTTACAAATGCATCACTCATCACCATCACAATGTTGGGTCTGGTTGCATTTTGGCACAAACTCTGACCATAAATCTGAAACAGGAGAGTCAAAGCCAGGGCCTCCATATTGATGACGGCGTAGCACCGCCTCCAAGTTGTGTGACTAACTGTCTTCGAAAGTAGAGATTTGTCTGGACAGAGAGACAATCAAACAGTGTTCCCCTGTGACTGCGAGCGATACTTACTTTGTCGTTTGAGGAACTTCACATGCACTTCCCGGTTACGCTTTCAAAATAAGAGTTTATCGTATAGAGCAGTCCAGCTGTGCTAATTGATGTGAAGCGGAAAAGACAATCAACTTACTAACATAAATAGTTTCGTATATACTCATCACAACTGCCACCAATCATTACAGAGATTACTTCGAAAAATGACCTAAAAATGAGGATAAATAGTTGTTTGTTTTTTACATGTGATTACAAAGTGGGACCTCTAGAGGGCAGCATTCATCTTTTATCAAAACATCAATAATGCAGTTATGTCAAGCTGACACTGTCACGATCACAGCTGTACTTTGTGTACGAGAAACGAAATATTTAGGTAGACTAATAACTTGTGAAATCAAACATTTCATCACGTGACTGTAACTGGTGCACTTTTAAACTATAGGAGGTAGCACGAAATAAGATTCCTTATTATCTAATCTATTATTTAAATTATGTCTTTTATTCAAACGCCCAATTTTAATCAGATACCATCCGATGGTGTGGATGTTGTATCGCCTTATTGCTGAACGGGTGTGGCACCTCGTAAATAATCACGGAGCATTAGAATGAAAAGGGTCGTTTTGCAGTTATGAGCTGTTTGTTGAACGCGCTCAACAGGTGACAGTGCAGCTCAGCGTAGAGGCCCACCAGGTGGCGTTTCACACATCACAGTTGTTTTTCTGTAAACGTGAGTTCAGTACAATGAGAGATCCCAACCCCCCCATTATATACATGCATGGGTATTGTACAAAAACAACGTAGGTGGGAGACTGAATGTAAGGAAAGCGTTTCTGAGGAGTCTGCTCACCCTCTTCCCCCCCTTTAAGAACTGCATAGGACACAGCGATCCTTGTGCTGCAGGCATCATGCAACATTCAGCTTGTTTTCTGCTGATTGCACATAGATGTGGAGGTTCAAGTGAGCCTCTGTATCGATTATATCAGAGCTGAATGGGCAGACACTTGAGCCATACTCCTGCACATGAGGCTGTTTAAGAGAACACACACTATGAAGAGTGGATGTGTTTTTTTCATTGTCCCATCATCAAAGATATCTCCTTATCTGAAAGTCAGGAAAGAAATTGCAGTGAGACTTTTCTGGCCGACGCAATAATGTATTTTAAATACATATAAAATATATAACGGCGTAATAACAACAACCGGTTATAAAAACCCACTGTGAGCGTTTCTTTGTGCAGTCTTTCAGCTGTTTGACCAAACTTGTCATCTGGCTCCCAGCCACACTTCTCTCTGCCTTGTTCCAGAAGGCGGAAGGAGGGGGCAGTGGAGCCCTGCGCATGCGCCCAAGGTTGTTTTTCACACAGCCCGTCGCTTAAAGTGAGCTGAGCTACGGGGGTTTCCTTGTCTTTGACTGGAGACCAACTCGCAGAGAGGCGGATGATAACAGCATCCTTTGCTGTTATTCAGCCATCACACATCTCAATGAACTGCTCGCAAAGAAGCCACTGATCGTGCCTCCTGCTGCGTGCAGGGCAGAGATACTGATCAGTGTCTACAACTGCATCTCTTTTTCATATGAGATTATTTTTTCACAGACTCTTTTTGTATTTCAAGGTCTCTGTAGCCTATCTCTTTCCACCATGGTGCTAGGAAAGGTAAAGAGCTTCACAGTAAGCTACGACTGTCTCAATGACAGCAACGTTCCCGTTTTCTCCAGCGGGGACTGCGTCTCAGGGAGGGTGGTCATCGAAGTCACGGGAGAAATCCGCGTGAAATCTCTCAAAATCCACGCAAAGGGATTTGCAAAAGTTCGTTGGACTGAGTCGAGAAATGCTGGATCCAACACTGCCTACACGCAAAACTACACAGAAGAAGTGGAATATCTAAATCACAAAGATATCTTGATTGGACACGAGAGAGGTAAGAGAGTTCTTATTTGACATTTTTAGCAGAAGTTTTAGAGAAACTGACTGTGAGATGCGCTTTGTGCTGGTTGGGGATGAGGCTCGGCGGAGGATGCTGTTGTCTTGGATGTCAGGAACAGAGATAATGGTGGGGGAAAAAAAACACATGATAGAGGCTGATCACTTTAATTGTGTGGCCTCTTTTTGAGGTGGTGTCGGCGCAAATGTTTTCTGTGACATTGGCTGTATTCAGCTCCATCTTCGGTCGCTTGTGTCAAAGTGACAGAATGAATGACAGCAGCTCGGGCAAGTGTTTTTCAGGATATTTGAAGTGAAAAACGGCAATCATTCTCCGTTTTTGAGACATGGGACGACAGATGAATACCTTGCGGTGATGTGTCCGCGTCTTTGACGCAAATTTTCACTCGAGAAAAGCATCATAATGGCTGTTTCTTTGTAGCTTCTCTTAAGTTTCCACCCATTGTTCAAAGCGGTTCAATCCTGTTCAGAAAACTGGACCTGGGGAGGGCGGGGCGACGCGCATGGCCCCTCCCTCGGCCGCGCGTCATTGGCTGAGGTGCTCATGTGTGGCCAATGACATCACCGTCATGCAGAGACTGACAGAGGATTCTGCAACTTTTTAATTAAGACACCTGCAATGTAGAAAAGAGTCGACCAAGCACCTGTAGGTTCATTCTTCTTATGTATTTGGAGCTGCTGCCTTACTTTCGTTGAACACATCATATTTTGCACGAGTCTGCTGTCATATAACGTCGATGTTGGTTTAATTGTCAGCTATTTTGTGCTCGAGACGTGTCAAAACACAAACGGTGCCGATTTATCCGCAGACTGGTCGGCATTTTGGTGTCTTTTCGGAGCTTTTCGTGCGTCTGCAACACCTCTCGTAGTTTCTGGTGGGCGTGTGTGACGCTAGCTGTCATGAAGGCAGACTTGCTCAGCAAACTGCGGCGAAAAACGTTTTAAATGCGGAGCTGAGACGTTTGCAAACACGCGCCGCAGTCCCTACTTCAACGACATCTCCATTATCAGCTCTTTTTATTAAAACAAGTCCAGTGACTGTGAGCTGCGGTAATGTGTGTATGAGCGTGTGTGTGTGTGCGGGGAGCAGGCAGGCTGGCGGTAGTAGCGCCCGCTGCGGATGTCGCACAGTGAATGCGTAATGAGAGCAGAGCGGCTGTGGGAAGCTGCTCGCACCGGTTTCGGCCGGTCTCCTCCTGCTGGAGTCTGCCGTTTGACTGACAGCTCCGCACTTGTTTACCACACGGCTGCTGCTGCTGCGAGGGGGAGGGAGTGCTGAGCTGGCAGAAGCACACCCGGCCTGTCCATACAGCTCTTAAAAAAAAAACCAAAACGCATTGATGATGTTTTGAATACAAAATAATTTTTTTAATTAAAACAAATATTTTACGCGCAGTTCGACGATTCGAAAGTGTCCCTCCTCCCTCTGAAAAAAATAAGTGGATTTAAAAGCAAATTAAATCCAGAGATCACAACAAATTAGTCCCTGTTAGTGAGACCGAGTTACCCACTGAACAGGCTTTATTGTTGCCCCATTTAACCCGGGGTTTTTCCCCATCATAGCTTATGTGTTGCCATCACTAAAGGCAGCTCTTTGTCCACAGAGCACAATCTTTCACGCTCAGTTTCTACCACCTCAATCAAACTTACTTACTAGGTGCTGCTGCTCTTCTTTTACTCTCTCAATACATTAATTTATCGCAGACAGATATGATAGTAAAATCCCTTTTATTCTCTTTTGTCTCCCCCACCCTGTGTTTTTTTGGTATGACTTTCAGATGCCTTCGTAGAGCATTTTACCCAGGTATGGTATACATGTGTTTGGAATCTTGTCCTCCTTGTTTTTCAGACGATGACAACTCGGAGGAAGGACTCACCACTATCCATTCAGGAAGACATGAGTATGCATTCAGCCTCGAGCTTCCACAGACGTAAGATGAAACGTGATTACCGTCATTATTCAGTAATAGCAGCGGTGAGCTGGTGACAGTTGAAATGACCCATTTCTCTTCTTTCCCCCGTCATTTCTTGTTTCCCGTAGACCTCTGGCTACCTCCTTTGAAGGGAAGCACGGCAGTGTGCGCTATTGGGTAAAGGCAGAACTCCACAGGCCATGGCTCCTGCCCATGAAGACCAAGAAGGAATTTACAGTCTTTGAGCACATTGACATCAACACTCCATTATTGCTGGTGAGTCTTTTTGAGGCAGCCCTGGGAGACTTTCACCATCGATTGAGTGTCAAAATGAAAAACTAGTCTAGTTTTGACCAATAGCCACACGGATAGCAGGAACAGAGTGGCATAGACATTGTTATTGACCCCTTTTTTCATTGGTTGTGATGCGGAATATGAAGATGATTTGCTAAAGCATCTGTTTTTCTTTTTCTTCAGTCACCACAGGCCGGCACGAAAGACAAGACGCTTTGCTGTTGGTTCTGCACCTCAGGTCCTATTTCCCTAAGTGCCAAAATTGAAAGGAAGGGATACACCCCAGGTGAGAATACGTGTATGATTAATAATGCATTTGATAATCGTATTAGTCATCCATTAACCGGATACGTTCATGAAAGTATCACACTCTGCAGATCGCTGCTCATCACGTCATTAAAGCCTGAATTAAACAGATGATTACAGTTGACTGAGACGTAGATCAACTCTAATTCACCTCTCCTCTACCCTCTTGAACCCTGCAGGAGAGTCAATCCAGATCTTTGCAGAGATCGAGAACTGCTCATCCCGCATGGTGGTGCCAAAGGCAGCCATCTACCAGACCCAGACCTTCTATGCCAAAGGGAAGACGAAGGAGGTCAAGCAGCTGGTGGCCAACCTGCGGGGAGAGTCTCTGTCCTCGGGCAAAACTGAGACCTGGAGTGGCAAGATGCTGAAGATCCCACCTGTGTCACCCTCCATCCTGGACTGCAGCATCATCAGAGTGGAGTACTCCCTCATGGTGAGTACACTTACTTTTTCGTAACTGCGTTTGCCACCCCAGTGTAGTCGCCACCTGCACTGACACATAAGCAGCTTTGCCTTCTTGTACTTATTATCACCATAACTTGGCACTATTATCCGTACCGAATCAATATTTCCCAGTAAGCTAGTAACTCTCCAGGTAAAGACCCGGCTGACTCAGCTCACAATGCCAAATCTTGGCCTTGGATTGCACCAGGTGTTCTCTCAACATGCTGCTAAGAGCATTAGCCCAGAATATCTTTAGTAACACCTGCCTAGAGGGTGCTTATGACCTCTTTACCTTGCGAGCAGACAGCCACCAGTCGAGGGCTCTACCTTGCATAAGCACTCAACCTCAAGACATCGACCCACATATTGCCGAATGACTGCGCAACCCATTTAGCCCTGACCAGCATGGTTTTAAAAAGCTGTTTCATTTCAGCTCCAGAGCCTGGTAGTTATTTACTACAGGGCAGCACATTCACTCCACTGTCAGAATGACTTGCATGTTATAACCTCCTCCTCATATCTGTGCTCCAGGTGTACGTTGACATCCCTGGGGCTATAAACCTGTCCTTGAACCTGCCCCTGGTCATCGGAACCATCCCTCTCCACCCCTTCGGCTCCCGTACCTCCAGCGTCAGCAGCCAGTGCAGCATGAGCTGGCTGGGCATGGGTCTGCCTGAGAGGCCTGAAGGTAGGTTTGGATCTCAAGGTCACGATTCAGATTTGTTTCTGCGGTCTTGAGAATAATCCCCTCGAATGCTAACATGTGGCTTGCTCTTTCCTTTTGCAGCTCCTCCAAGCTATGCAGAAATCGTAACAGAAGAGCAGAGGCAGAGCAGTCTGGATGTTCCAGCGGCCCGCGAGGAGCTGGACGGACCTCTCTTCGCCTACATCCACGAGTTCCGCTTCCAGCCTCCTCCTCTGTACTCCGAGGTGAGCACCAAAAATGAAACGGAGCAAAGCATGTGTCCATTTATTTCACTGTTACAGACTGAAGGAAATTAGCTCTGCGTTTCATCGAATAAACCCTCTTTTTTCTGTTCCCCTCTCCACTCCAGATCGATCCTAACCCAGATCACGCCAGCCGTACAGAGGAGCGCCGGCTCGACGCCTGTCCATCACGCTGAAAGGTGCTCCTGAAATTCCCCTGAGCGACTCGGGGAGCTCAAAGAAAACCTGCCTGCAAGGCCCAGCTTTGTTTATTTTTCTCCAACAACAGCGTTCACCCAACGCTGCTGACATCAAGAGAAAAGTATCCAACCCGCCAACTAACAGACAAAGACTTGGACAAATACCCACAGTTGAGTTGGGTTGGACAAATCTGTTCCTGCCTTCCCTCAGCGAGAGAAACAGGAGTCACTAGTGTGGGGTTGGATATGTACAGACGAACACATATTCAGTCTGTACGAAAAACCCCACTGGTAGCGAGAGCCCTGCTGATAGTGACTGACAGTGACGAGGAGGAATCAGCAGGGCTCAGTCTGCCAAGCTCCTCTTTAACCCCCGATTCTTCTGTACTCATGGCACATAAGGACATGGCTCCTCACACAAAGGGCAGGACTAATCATGTCCAGACTTCAGCAGAATCACCTAAAGATAAACGGGATGAAGAGAGAAAAATAACAACGACAACAACGTTCTAACCACCATAGTCTGTATGAATGAAAGCATTCAGCGGCAGCGGTCAACTATAGAGCAAAGACTAGGTCCTCCTGCCTCATTTGGAATTTTGTTTTGCACATTTTATTCTTTACTTGAGTTGTGTGGCTCCGTTTTAATGAGAATTGAAAAAGAAAAAAAATCACTAATAGTTTGGTTTCAGCCTTGTAATGCACCAGACTAAGAATATGAGACTGCAGGCTTAACTTAAAGACTTTCATCTGCGTAACTTTGAGCAGCGCTGAGAGCAGGATTTGTTTTTTGGAAAAAAAGACTGAAAAGGACGAGAACAATGCACTGAATTTGTTTAAGCTGTTTAAGAACTTTCTTTTTTCTCCTTTATGACATTTCCTCAGTGACTTACAACAACTAGACTGGACTTTTACTACAACTGCAGCACACTATCTCCATCTGGAAGCTCTTTATGATGTTGCCTCCTCAGCTTGGATCCAAGTGTGGCTTCCCTCCTCTTTTAGTTAAGCTCTGTTATTCTGTTTTTGTATTTAGCTCCAATCATAGAATATAGCTTTTTAGCCGTTTTTGTGTTGAGGTTGCTCTGGATTTGGACTAGAAGGGTTGCAGACCTGCATTTTACCACTCAAATTGTAGCTGAAGAGAAACGTGTGAGTCCGTGTGTGTGTGAACGCTGTGTGTTTGTGTGAAACAGAGGGGGTGGTACAATGTGGAGGGACTCGCCTCACCCTATTTGCCTGCAGCC
>CAEMYA010000002.1:4807164-4831450 GCA_903131615.1 Diplodus sargus | reverse complement strand
AAAAAAAAAAAAAAAGGAGGAGGGGATTATTGAGGGGGAGCATAGATTGGGGCGACGTGCATGCATGTGTATGCGGTGGGAGTGTTGATTAGCAAGTGCTGACGCTACACAGGCCTCAGCTGTTTCCTCTCACCAGCTAATCCCACTGCCCAGAAGCCCCTGTGATCCAGAGGTTCTCAGCAGCTTGCTGTGACCAGGCACGTTCAGCATGGACGGGCGGCTTGGACTGAGGCCCCCGTACGTCTGCCTGCCAGTGCCACATCATCACTGTGACATAATACAAAATAACACACACACACACACATCTCTGCACTGAGGCGTAGAGCACGGCATCGATGTGAGCCCACGCATTCCTCGAAACAATGGAACAACGGTTATTACGAAAAGGTCTAAAAATGTTATATAGTAACGGATCCACAGAGAAGGATTTGACTTAATAAACTTGACTGCTGTTTAATTAAAGTCAGAAGAGTATAATATCCTGCTGGGCATGTCATCTCAGAGGAATAAAAATGCTTATTCTCCTGGCATCATAAAACCACCCTAAAAACAACGACACACACAAACCTCGTCACACCTGATGGACATCTCTTGAAAAACAATATGTTGAAGATTTAAAGTCACATCCAGTTCAGCCAGAGGCGGCCTGGCCTCTGCACCTGGTAACTTGAATTATTGACAAAACTGAGCTTCTGTTTAGTTATCATTAACACACAGGCGTGTTGTCGTCACTGCTTTGTGTCAAACATTAATTCTTCATAACCTCTTTGCCAAATGAAGCAAAACAGAAACAGAAAAAGCTCCACGAGGAAGGTCACCACTTTGCCCACAGTCCTGGTACGCACGTCATATCTCTCCAAGAGTCTGATCCAATCCATTTATCCACATTTCTGACGTTCTTTTTGTGGATATCCTAAACCAAAAAAAAGATTTTATGTGTGAGCCCATGTAACCGATCAGTGTAATTCTTCTTTTTTTCTCTGCACAAAATCATCTAATTGGTGTGTTTTTTCCCTTCTTGTCCAGAGGCCACAGACCAGATTGTAACCTGCTAGATAAACTACAGCACTGCTCTGTCCGAGCTCTGGCCCAGTCTCACCACACAAAGTCTTCTGCACACGAATCACTTATTTGAGACAGTACCGTGATTTATGCCCTATGTGTTCTTAATTTCAAACGTTTAAAGGTCCTGAATTACAATTCGTTGTGTATTCCCGCAGCAGTGAATTATATTGCATATGGTTACCCTCAGTTATGTACAGCATGTGACAGTCTGTAATTATGTTCGAAGAAGGAGAACATTTTATTAATCTCCAATTAGGGAAATTCACTTTTTTCACTCTACACACAAAATCAGCATTCGCCTCCCGTTCACTTCCATTCTCAGCGTGTGAAGGGGTCTCGTATGGCGGCGGGGCAAATCCGTGTCTTTGCTCATTCAATTTTGGTGAACTTTGACCGGTGAAGTCGTGGCCACAACCAGTAGCAAAGAAGTGTGTCACACTGACTACAAACCAGCAAACTGAGTTTGACGTGCCTCACATGGTGCACTGCCTAGATTCAGCACTGCAGGCAATTTTCATTCTCCTTCATTCAGGTATGTGCAACCGCGACCTTGATGTGTGGAGAGATGTTGGAGCGATGGGACTACACTATAGTCAGGCACCAAGGGCTAGCGGAGTAAAGAAGCTGAGTTACGCATGGTGACCTTGTGCTCTCTGCAGCGGACAATACACATTATCCAACTACCTTCTGAATACAGGCTTTAAGCTCAACAAAGGCCTTCCACGTGAAAGGCCCCTCTGCAAAGCCACTGTTTGGTTTGTCCATTCTGGGCTACTGTAGAAACATGGTGCTGCAACATGTTGGACTCTGTAGAAGCTAATCTGTTCCCTCTGTCACTATAAAGGGCTTATTCTAAGGTAATGAAAACACAACGATTCTTGGTTACCGGTGATTGCGCTAATGAAAACACATTTCTTAAAAATGATATGCTGACAATCTCAGAATACCATACTTAATCATTTTCATTAAACAATTGCATTAAAAAAAAAATAATAGTCCATTTCCTCCAAACAATCCCAGTAAATTCTACGCTCTGGAACTTTGAACACAGGAGTCTTTGAGTTTTGCATCACACTTGTGTAAGTTGGATTGGATATTGGATCAGGATCTGCTTGGATTGGTTTCCCATTAGAGACAGAGTCAGGAATGACACAGAATGACTTTTTAGAGTTTAGTTATCACATCCTGTAGAAAAGGAACACATTCATCATGTTATTCATCAGCCCTCACTAACACACACACACACACACACACACACACACACACACACACACACACACACACACACACACACACACACACACACACAGCAGCAGCAGCAGCAGCAGCAGCAGCACTGCAGCCAGCTCTCCATCTGTTTGGAGTACAGACTTGCTCTGTTTTTCTCATCGGACACAAAGAAAGGAACAGGGATAGAACTACAGATAGACTGAATGGAGGCGGAGGAGGGGAGCAAGTTTTTCTTTTTTTTCCTCAAGGGCTTTTTCTTCATGATCTCTCTCTCGGCAGCTGGATCATTCCAGTTTGAAGCACTTCTGCTTGAGGAGGCTGACAGCAGAGGCTGCTGCTTTTTCATCGCAGAAAGCCCGGCTGTTTTTCGACCTTGCCAGGAACAAGTTGTTTACCATCACTGAATGCACCACTATGGTCAGCTGGAAGAGAGAAAAACTTACCGTGACACAAAGCAGGACCTCTCACTTCTGTATATTTACTCTGCTGTAATTGCATATTAGGAGAGAGAGAGAAGGTCAGCATGAACCTATTGTCGCCACATCTTGTCTCTGTCAACATGTGTGCAAATGACGTTTGACTGCAATGACATCTTATATTGACAGTGATACAGTGCGTGCATGTCAGCAGCAGCTGCTGCGCATAAACAGGACAGGTCACTTGTTGTTTTTTAGACTGCTTGACTCTAAGTAAGTCCCTGCATGAAAGACACATGTAAGATTCCTCTTCTAATCACAGCTTCAAGTCCTCACATCACTCCGATGTGCTATTGTGTACAAAGGTGTCATTTGTTAAAGAAAAAGGGAGAAAAACAGCCGTGGCCAGCAGTTACAGTGGCCTCGGGACATGGACGAAGTATCTATGATGATGGTGCTAATTAAAAATCCTTTTAAATATCCTCATGGGCTGTTGTGTCCCTCCAGGTTTAGTATGGACAGGAACCTGATAGGCAGAGTGACACTGCTATGTTCCCATGCCAGGACTCCCATCCCTGCCATACCAAAGTCCCAGCATGGCCAGCATACCACCTACATGCATCCTTCACACACACACACACGCACACACGTGCGCACGCAAGCACGCACGCAAGCACACACGCACGCATGCACCCACTTCAATGGCATGTTTGCAACTCTTTACGCAGCACAAGTTCAGGACCTGTTGTTGCTACAGTCTCGTTCCTACCACTTTTTGCAATGGCAAAAATAGACGTAGTTAAAGGAGCGGGTCAGGTTCAAGGTACAGGAGATAATATTAGGTGTCATTTTAATTGCGCAAAGAGACAAACTGTATGTTCTAAACTGGGCCATCTTAATCTCTAAATGCACCTGTGAGACCAGAGATGAGGGTAGATCCGACCCTCGAGTGGCAGTTGTAACTGAGCAGCAGAGAATGACGTCAGTCGATTTTTGTTATTCAGGCTGCAGAGGGATTAGGAAGCCTACAGCTATACGGTTGCATACGTAGGATTTCAGCCGTGCTCATGCTCCCTGACAGAGAAGGTAAACAGAACGCTTAAAGTCCTGTCAGAGACAGGCCACAGGGAAAAAATCGCACGGAATAAATTTTTTACAGATTGCATTTGGCTCCTTCCTTCTCTCGACATTTGCAGTATTCTGTGCATTCACATTGTTTTCTTTCACTCCTAAAAGTTTCCATCTTAAGTTTCATCTCATCACCAGATGCGTTTGACAAGCTTTGCAGAGGCCAAAGCTGCTTCGATGGCCCGGGCAACGTTACATGGGATGGCATTTCTTATCATAACCGTGTCAGGAAGACTGATGGCACCCAGCACTCTGCATGACACCGACTCAAGGAGAGAAACAAAGTCAGTCATCAGTCAAGTGTACCTCACAACATGAAGTGTAGCGGTGTACTGCGCAACTTGGATTACTGCATTTCCTCAACACTGCAAGCAATGCTCAGTGCTTTGCTCTATTCTGAGAGCTGGAGGGGAGGAATGGGAGATATCTTCCCCAGTAACGCTCTGTTATGTCACTGAGAATTTGGCTCCAGAGCAGGGAGTGGGTGTAATTCTGTTGCAGGCCTAAAAAAAGACGCTTAAATTCCACCTAATGAACTGCAAAGATGTTGCAGTTAATACCTTGTTAAGTGGTGGCACGATCTGATATCGCTGTGTTGGTGTTGTTCCATAGTTTTTTTTTAATGTCATAGCTTTGCAACTCGGGGCAAAAGACTGAAGAAAGAAGCACATGGGAGAAGTTTTCCTTTCTGACACTGTGTATAGTGTTGTGAGAGAGTCTCTTTTAACCCAAACAATGTTTTCCTAAACCTAACAAAGTTTTTTTGTTTCCTATACCTTAACAAGTAGTGACAGAAAACTGAAAAGAACTTTCAGTGAACTACATGTCAAAATTGCAAGGGAATTCTTCAAATGGGATACAAACCCCTGAGAGTCCTACACCTCAGCCCTTCAGCCACACAAACTCGGTCCAGAGGTGGATGAGAATTATGGTCCCAGAACAATATCAACTGTGATCTCAAGCCGCACTGGCAGCCTGGCTACTGTCCAAAAAAAAAAAAAAACAACGGTAAGAATCCCAATTTGTGCTCGAAATCATGACCTCAGTGCTATAAGGAGGCAGTGTAAAACTGTCGGTTGTATTAATAAGTCGGCCGGTTTTGAAAGAATGGGGTCCCGTTGGTAAAGGGAAACTCGTATCAATGAGGGAACAACCTTTGACACAACACCAGCTCTCTCCATCAAGTGAATTCCCATCCTTTCAATCTTGTTTTACCTTGATTTCTATCAACCTCCATCTTCCTCCCCCATCGGCTGGGCTCTTTTTCCTTTCTCCACAGTTATTCCAGTCGTTACCTGGGGTTAGTGACACCGAGTACAATCACGACTCTTCCTGTTTTGGCTGCACGATGGCAGACGCGCTCGCTTTGTGCCGCATTTCGCTCTTGGTTTTTCCAGGAGAAATGCAGCCCTGTGGCAGGCCGATCGGCGCAGTGAAAGCGAGGTTTATAGGAAACCACTCTATATGTGGATGGTGTCATTGTCCTGTAGTCATTACACTGTGCAATCAGTATTTACGTCATGCTGATGAGTTAAAGCGAAAAGGCTTTAACTCTTGCCAGTTTAAGTGGTGATTTGATTATATGTCTGCATTAATTGCTGTCTTAATGACCTTTTTGAAGACCCCTTGTGATCAAGTTACTTCACAGTCCCCATATAGAATATAATATCTAAGGGCAAGCGACCAAAATCAAGCATGATCGTGCAAGGTGAAACTTGATGTGCATTTTATGCAACTCCTTCCCAAAAGTCCTTGGTCACCTTATGTTCTCTTTCAAGGGGATGAGAGGCCGTGCTGAGGAATGCTGTTTCACCGCTTGTCTTATTTTACCCCGCTGGTCCCCTGTGGAAGTCGCTCAGTTTCCTTTTTTAGCCACGGCTGACTCATAGCATAGCTGCCAACCCTCCCCCTACCTTCAGCTCAAAGTCCCTGCTCAGCTTTAACTCTCCCTCTCCGCTCCTGCTCAGATTCTCCTGAGTCACAGGGAGCAAGAGACACCCCTCTCCTCACCCCTCCTTCCCCGGCCTCCCCCCCTCTGTGCGTCTCGCTCCTGAAAAACAACAGGTGCAGCGGGGCCTGCGGAGGGCGGGCTGTCTGATGCGAAGCGTGTCCAGGCCTTCCGAGTCACTTCTCACCGCTATTTCACCCCTCGGCCTCCAAACATCCAATCTGTCTCCCCCCCTCAACCATCCTTCACCCAATCTCCCTAAACCCTTTCACCCTGTCTGCCCATCCCCTCCACCTCTATCCCTGCCCTTGCTTCACCCCTGCCACTACTCCTCTAATCTCAAACTCCTGCCACTTTCCTCCCTGCTGGATGCAAATTCTCCATGCGGGGAAAATTATACTTCATCCTCTGCAATCCCCATTGAGCTTATCTCGAGAATGACCTTCTGTTTGTGAAATACTTGTTTTCCTTTCCGTTTATACTAAACGTGTGCCCCTCATACCTTTCTCTATTGCTGAAACAGTGGCCCTTTTTACACAGCGACGCCGCATTATCTCCGCAGCGGTGGTGCGGCAATTCTCCTCCGATGGTGATTCACACAGAGCCAAGCATCTCCGCCTTAAAGCGAAACTCTCGCCAAAACGCGACCTAGGCTTTTTTAGTGAATGTTTATGAGTCAAATCTTTGTGTAAAAGCATAATTCCGATGAAAAAAGGCACTTTTAAGATTTTCCGTATTTTCGTTTGGGGTCAAACTCATTTTTGAAAAAGTGCTACGGGCACTTTTATGATAGCATCAAAATCGCTATTTTTAAAACACTAACACTAATCGATACTTCTGGCTGGCAGTGAGTTGTTTCAAAAACTCTCTTTTTAGTAAACTCTGTGTACACAAACACTGTTCTCAATGCTCGTGTTCATGTGTAGAGACCCTGGTGATGTTGTGTCGAGCCTTCTTAGTGTTTTAAAAATAGCAATTTTGATGCTATCGTAAATGTGCCCCATGCACTCCCATTAAAAATTAGTTTAACCCAAAAACGAAAATACGGTAAGTCTTAAAAGTGCCTCTTTTGTCGTAATTATGCTTTTACACGAAGGTTTGACTTGGCTACATTCACAAAAAAAGCCTAGGTTGCATTTTGGCAAGAGTTTGGCTTTAAAGACGAGCCGCTGTGTAATTCAGACAGAAAGCTGGCACTGTGGCTCCTAAAGAGGCATGGCAGTACATGTCATGGTGATGATGCTGGTGTGTTTTCAAGGCTGGCATCCCCCCTGTCAATCTAAACCTGTAAACAGTTTATAATCATATGGATGCTGTTATAATGTGTTGTGATTGAGATCCTGACTTACCAAACACCCTGGAAACTGGTAGCCGTCTGACTCCCTCACTCGCGGGGACAAAGTCTATTTTTCCGGGGGAAAGTTCACTGAAGTCTTGGCCCAGAGGGCTGACCGTCGCAGTGATTTATTTTCATCACAAACACTCATAATTTAATTTTTTTTGCCGGTGACGGACACTGTTTTTCGGGCATAAATGTGATGAAGAGTCGGTAGGACAGGCAGGACTGAAACCTTCACACAGAGGAGGAGGCAGAGGATTGGCGCAGGATACCTGCATGCAAATGGCAGTGTGAATGGGGCTAGTGCATGCGTACACTTACTTCCCTGTCTAGTGAAGATGCTTCTACAGCAATCATGCTGCTTGTTGCACCACATTCCCAAACTTTGACTAAAACTTTGTGGGTCGAAAATGTTTGCTGCTTATGATGCCTCTATGGTTTCTAGGCCATGGGGCCTGTTGCACAGGTTCCAGACATCAGATCATCTTTCCTCTCTAACCCAGATCCCGCTGTTGAACACCCACAAGGTGATAGCCTACTGACTCCTAAAAATAGCATAGGTGCCCTTAACACAGCAATATGGGGCAAGTTGCACAATACAGCATCCAAGGGGCAAGTAAGCAAGTCTAAAGGGGTTTTGCTGCGAGTGTCCTTTCCATGTTTCTGTGTTTAATTTGCTGAATAAATGTTCCCGAGGATGTATGTTGACGGGCACTCTGCTCCCTTTACTATTTTTAGGTTTATGCTGGTGTGAAGCCTTTTGATCTGCTGTTGCAATGTCCAGACATAAACCCACTTTACGGTGAGGAGAACTCATGAAAACATCTCTTCGGCCCCGCTCAAAATAGGAGTGGGACACTCGCTGTTGATTAGTCTATATATGAGCTGACATTAGAATCGACCCTGCAGCAGCGGCGGCGTGATTCTGAAGAGCTGAGATGAGTGATGATGTTTTCTGTTTTCCATTTTTAAAAAAAGTGGATAAGCAACCAGTTGCTCTACTTTTTTGTTTTGTGACAGAAGAAAGATTTGAAAATGAGAAAATACCAGTGTAGTGTTTTTCAGAGAGCGGCTCAGCTAACAGCATTAATGTTCGGAGGTTTGACGACATCTTTCGCAATAATCAAGTTGCTATGTTTAGCTAAGTGATACTGTTGGAAAGGCTTCAGCTATTAATGGAGCACAATATCGACACTCAACACTCAGTCGATCCAACATCTGATCATCTCAGGTGTAGCGTGGCCCACTGCTAAGACCACTTATATTTCTTCTCTTGAATGTCTTGCCAGACATCTCGGGACTTCAGCTCATGTTCCTGAAGTTTCCATCCGTGAGTCTGGCCTGGTCTGGATTGGACTGGTGGGCATTACCCCAAGCCTGAATTTGCTCCCTGGGCTAGACGGACATGTAAACAACCCTGCCAGTAAATCCAGCCGGTGTCCGTAAAGCTCAATCCAGCTGAGCGGATAGGAATTACCAGGTGGTTAAGTGACAAGCGAGGACACAGGCTGACATCGTTACCAACCCGGGTTGTGTGAACAAATTGTCCCCTAGCAACGCTCTTGGTTGTTTCTAAATGACAATTTGATGAAAGCCACCAAAGTTATTAATCATAACAAAGTGGGAGCTGCTGAAAAGGTTGATGGGATTTCAGTTGGCTCTGTGACAACAGCGAGCATAACAGAGCAGGGTTACACAACCCAGGACGAGGTGCAATTATTCATCTTTTTCCAGTTTTTGCAGTTGCACAAAAACACTCTTATATATGCTCCCTCTGTATCGCTTTTCTGTTTTCTATGACTGTATATTGGCGGCAGCCAGATAGCAAGAACTCCAGGTTTTGACGAAACTTGTGCCTCACTCTTTGGAGATGATGTAAGAAGATTAGGAGTGAGGCCGGGTCTTCTGTTGGGTCTGTGTGTTTTGGCATACGCTGCTGAGCAGTGAGGACAGAAGGATGTGAGAGGAGGTGATGTTTTGTCAGGAAGAGGCTTAAAAACTTTCTGGAACTTTCAGAGACTTACCACAGGTCAACTCATCGGCATTCGTATGTCCTGTTTTGTCATAATCTGACAGTCTGCTGATGCTTCTTCCCAATGTTTCTTAGCTCTTCTGGAAAACTATTCAAATATTGATTCGGGTGGTTCTCGTTCTCTTTGTTGTAGATTTTATTTTATTTTCTCAGTGTCCGTCTCTCCTCACCTCTCCTCTCCTCTGTGATGAATCACCACTGAGTCATGAGGGTCCCGTCCTGGGCTGTGGCTAACTGTTTCAGCTGACGGGGATCAGCCAATAGGAAAAAGGGGATGGACCACACCCTTACTAGATCCACCCTCGCTCTTACTCCAACATCTGACTGCGCACACATGGTATGATTCGGAAAAGTGTCAGTCTTTACTTTCAAGGAAGCGGCCTCCTCACCTCTGCAGTCCTGATGTATTCAAAAACAACATATTTTCATACACTTTATTATGTTTAAAAACAAAAAAAAAAATCGTATATATATTTTTTCTTTTGGCATCTCGAGTGTGTGGTTTCATACCTAGAGGTATTACATTCCTCAAAACAGGCTGGTTTCGCTTCTCTCCCCACCTCTTTCCAACAAGAGTCACTTTAGGACAAGGGCGGCCCGGTCCAGTCTGCTCCAGTTCTCTGACTCATTTTAATCATTTGGAGCGGCAGCCAGAAAAAAAGGAGAGACTAAAAGGCTACTCTCATTTCATCTAACTGAGTCAGTTTTTGGCAGCCGCTCTCTTTTCCCTCCAAATAAGCAAAGCTGCAGCAGCGGGCGCTGCAAAGGGCTCCGTTTATCGTCACTGCGAGCTGAGCAGACAGAGAGGAATGTGTGACACACATCAGTGCAATCGTCCTCTGACCAGCTCGCCCTCTGCTCACCATGTGCTCGGCTGCTTCCTGCTCCTCTCACAATGAACTGGTGTAGGCTACAAAAGACTGGAGTGTGAATTCTGGCATTTTTAAGCCTGGTTGAATAGTACATATCTAAGAATTCCCAGCCCGTCAAATACTGACATTTGGGATGGCGGCCGTCTCGACCTAAAATCCCAAACGGTCAGTAATTGATGAGTTCGGAAGTCTTGATCAAGGAGTCAAGTCTGACATCTCCTCAGCTGGACTGTCAAAATCTGTTTAAAAAATCAGTCTCTTGTTTGTAGTCGCCC
Source organism: Diplodus sargus (assembly GCA_903131615.1). NCBI lineage: Eukaryota > Metazoa > Chordata > Actinopteri > Spariformes > Sparidae > Diplodus > Diplodus sargus. Next base: position 4,821,145 of record CAEMYA010000002.1, on the reverse strand, counting down.
AAGACTCCTCTCTCCAACTCTGACTCACGTTTCCACCATCATCTTCCTCCCCCTTTTGCGAGATTTCCGAGCAACGCGTCCTCTTAAGCCAGACTTGTAGCTCTGGTTAAGAAAAGGATCTTATTCTTGGACAAAAACCCTTTCTCTGTTATTGTTTTCCGAAATGTTGCCAGACATAAACAAGCATTGTTACATGACTCAACTCTGCCAGCTGTGGCAATCTATTGCGTACTTCCCAAACTTTTGGTAGGTAACATTGGACACACCAAAACATGTAAATACAGGGCTCAGGTTTAGAAATACTGAAATTCCCCCGTAATACCAGATATTTTAAACAAAGACGTATGCCGTGATCTTGAGGCCGATGTCAACACAGTCATGAATACTCTTTATTCTTTAAGATGTCATTTTTTCATTCATTTTTCAATTTATCACCTTGTGCCCAAAATCTGTATTCAGGTGTTCAGGTGTCAACACTGGAGGATGAGAAGAAAAGAGAGAGACGAGGCTGCGTTCACGTCTCACTTCGGGTTCATTATTGTGGTCGGCTAAAACGCTGAAACACCCACTCAGCTGACCCCAATGCTGCCAGTGCCAAACTCTGCATGCGCTTCCCTCCGTTGTTCTCCACGCCCCGGGATGTGGAACAACAGGTGTTCCACTGTAAACTATACCTGACCTGCGAAGCACGCGGCATATAAAAAGGTCACATTAACTCTGAATAAACACTTCCTGGTAAAGATGTTCAAAGTACAATCAGCGGTGTAACATTGAGGTGTGACACAGAATGGCTTTCAGGTACGGGAGTGCAATTTAAGATGAGGTTAGGCATCTGCATGCCCGGTCTCGCGCTTTAGCCTAATGTTTAAACACACTGATGACCTCAGAGGTGTGTCTGTGGGGGAGTCATGGGAATGGCGGAAAAGATATAACACTTAAAAATGAAGTTCATATCAGAGTTGTTCTCTCCGTCATCACAGTCACTCCATTGTTCCAGATTGGTCAGCCTCCCCCCAGGTCCTGCCCGGACTGCCTTGCGTTTGACATTTCATTACGGACACCCAACAATAACTGATATTGTTCTCTCATGCAGTCTGAGCCTGCTTGGGCCGGTTACTCCTCATGATGCTGCCGTTGCTGCTGCTGCTGTTGTTGATGCCGAAAGAACTGCTGGATCAAACCAGCTGTGTCTGGCTGAACACACACAGAGCCACCAGTGTGACGTGACGACTTACCCGCTCTGATGTGTCACTTCCTTTAGCTCGGAAAGGTCACACGGCTCTCCACTGAGGTCAGCAAAGGTTTTCATACCAGCAACTTTCTCCCCACGTCCTCCCATCTGCGCTTCGTTGCTGTCCCTTCCCGGGTGCCTGCAGATGTTAACGGAGCTGTGTATCTGTCAGCATTATAAGCCACATTTCCACTCATCGTGCTTGGATTGTGGTATTCATAGAGTGCATCCTCACCGCTGAGGTCAGAAAGTGCTCTGTCTCTCCAGGCAAACATCATTTACTCATTTGAGTGCGAGGCAATTCGTCCTGTTTAAACAGGGCTGACACAACAGCCCGGCGGGCAGAATAAAATGTTGCCGGCTGACGTATCTGCAAATCACTGCTACGTGTCATAGGCCACGAACCATATTGACATTTCTACAATAAGTGTCACATCATGTTCATATTGCATGTTCATGACCTGACTTTCATATCGGGAGGCGGAGGGGACGTTGCTGGAATTGAGCAAGAAGCCAGCCAAGCCAGTCACCACAGCCTGAGACTGCGTTTCAACATCTGTAAGTATTAAACTGCTGGCCTAAAGACGTAGTTTTCCAGGCACAGTGACGACAAATACTGAATATTTCTGGCAAGAAGTTGAGACATCTCCAACCGTGTTTTATCGGGGCCAGAACGGGACCTTTTGTGCTTTTTTGTTTTTTCCATTCCTTCTGTGTTTTTTTTTAAATATGTTTTTGTGCATTTGAAAGATTGTGAGAGTGAAAAAGGTCAGGTCCTCTCTCCCACAGAGAACACTGCTCCTGAAACGCCTCATCAGTAGTCTCGCCCTTAATTCTATGACTTTGTGACATCACGCTACATCACTTGTTGTACATTTGTATGAGTTGTGCCTGGTGGCTAGTTAAGAATGAAAGAGTTGATTTAGCACATCTTCTCTGTCGTTTGTCAGTGGTGCTGGCTCAGTCATGTGTGAGCTGACCAATGAGAGGACACTGGGCATTCAGGAGGTGCGGCCTTAAAGAGACAGGAGCTAAAACTTAGTGTTTCAGACAGAGTGCTGTCAAAATCTGCTTTGCTGCGGCACTGGACAGAACCAATGTGTTTTCTGAGCATTAAACATGTAAACCTTTTCTAGTAGTAACCCAAAAATAAAATCATGAACCTGCAAACATTATATGTCTCCTTTAAGCCAAAATATGATCTTTTCCTAACCCTAACCAAGTGTTTTTTTGTGCCTGAACCTTGCCAGGTCATAGACACAGCATTGTTTCAACATGATATTGAAAGTCTGAACCTAAAGAACTGGAGAGTTGCAACATACCTGTGGTTTGCAGAAACATACACTGCCAACATTTATGCGGATGATTGGGTTGGACACAAACTGAGATTAGAAAATGAGACCTGGTGACTAACGGGTCCGATGAATGTTGTCTTTGTAGCAAACCCCCAAATTCTGTCTTTCCTAATCAACAGTCGCAGGAATTAAGAAACAGCGACGACCCTGAGAATGCCGCTGATCCTGTTTGCGATTAAAAAGATGATACTGATGATGATGACAGGACAGCAGCTATCTGTCCCTCACAAGCATTAAGCTGTCACAGCAAAAGCGACCGGTGGGTGATAAGCAAAAACTGGTTTCAGCCTGCTTGACAGAGCAGCGCACGCCAAGGAGAAAGAGCCTGAGAGAGGCAGAGCCGCAGAGGGAGGGAGGGCGGGAGGGAGAGGGGAACGAGCTAGAGAAAGTTCCTAACCGGCCTTACTCCATGACTCTGAAATACTTTATCAAGGCTCTTGATGTACACAGTGTGTGCACATACACACACTAACTGGCTTTGCACACTCCAGCGCAAATGGGTGTGGTGGTGGTGAAAGCACAGCTCGCAGAGACCCGTACTTGACCTGCACTGGAACACAGCGCTGCTCTTAACAAACAGACAAAAGCAAATTTACAATACACACCAATTTGGTCCTGTAAAGCTTTTTCATACAAATGAACACTCGGGATGAAAGGATCGCGATCTGAGCCTCAGATCTGATGTTTAGTGGCTCTCAGTGAGGTCTTTGTATTGACCAAAACAACATATGTCCAAACGTGATGACTATTTAAGGCTGCTGGCGGGGGGGGGGGTTACAACTCCGGTGTCAACTTTCACCCACATGTAAGCATATATACAGTACCAGCATGCACTGAGGGTACAGACACAAAGGAAATAAACAGACATATATTAAAGTACATCCAGATAAGAACAACTGACGATATGCCACAAAGGGCCTCGTTGTGCCGGCCAACCAGACGGCATAGTGCGAACAAGATAGCGTGTCATTGGCAGACATGATACGTCTGCTCCCCTGGGCTACATACAATCCGGCATTTATGCCCCCTCGCTCAGCCATGTTGGCAAGGCCAACGTGGACAGTGTTGCCTTTCGCTTTACAGAATCACATTTCATAGAGCAGCAACAGCCCGCGGCTACGACACACTGTGTCTACTGTAAAGTGGCACAGAGAGGCAGTTAAAGACAGACCAAAGAGAAGGTCTGCCTCCTTTCCTTTTCTTCCCTCCACAACAGTTGCATTGGTCATTCAGGGTTGCTCTGCTACACCCCGCAGTCAGCGTTGATCAATAAACCTGCTCATTTCAATGAACATGCCGTATTGATCTATGACGTCTATGTCTATGGCTCAAGACGTCCAGTGCACTCCGGTCCTCCTGGCTACACCTCCACAGGCTCTCCTTTAATCTGCCTGACCTTTTGGAGTCAGTGGACGGAAAGAGTCAGAAGGTCACGTTATCGGACCTGGCTGTCAGCAGCCTCAAATAAAAACCGAGAGGACGCTAGACTCCCAGAAAATACGATCAACACTCAACGGCTCCAGTGCATGTCATGTACCGTAGTCGAGTTAATACAGAACCACTGAGGTTCATTCCAAGTGGCTATAATGGTTTTTTTTTTGGTTTTTTTTTCTCACAAACATGAAGAATCAGTAACTAAAGGGGTTTGACTCACTTTGTATAAGAGAGCTCAACAACTAAAGCCATATGCTCTTTCTAATTGCGCTCAAGGTTCTAGCACTCCATTAGGCTACTTCACATACTACTTTATTATTTAATGACTTTATTAACGGAAAATTAAACATTTATTAGGCTAATGCTGCCCTACAGAGACCAGTCAGACTGAAGTCAGGAAAAAAATATTCATAGTTGTCAGTCTGGCCTGTACACTGTGTATGTATATATATATATATATATATATATATATGCGGAATGCCAACGGTCGCTTTACCTAAATACTTATACTTTGCCAACATTCTTTCTTGCGATTTGGCATGTCTTAGATCACTAAAGTATTGCCATTGTCATTACCACTATTAAAACATATCATAAGGTACTATATCTTATAGTAACAGGGAAGAGTCTTATATAAAGGCCTCCATATTTGGCTTTAGAAGGCCAAAGTCTTCATCGAATCGCCCAAGAATAAACACTTACTAAAACTTTTCAAGCAGCGAGACTCCACTGGCACTGCTGAAGCCACCGGATACCCTCCAGGAGCTGTTGGTGATGTCAGACGCAGCGAGGCGGCGATGAGTGCGATGTAATTGACGTTGGATGACAAGACGGTGTAGGTCACTCTGGCTTTTGAGCTGTAGATAGAGCAGCCCGCTCTGATCTCATTACGGAAAGGACACCATTTGCTATTTTAATGAGGGGGCAGAATAGTGTGCACATACTGTACTGTATGCACATGCACACATTGACTTTAGTGTATGTATATATTTGCACCATGTCCTCACTGTGATTATGGCCTGTTCGCTCCCACGGACACGCCGACAGAATGCTCAAACAAACGCGCGCACGTGTACAAAAGCAACCTCATTTAAACATGTTTACTTTTTACTCTTTGCACAACACGTCTGCTGGCTCCGCGTCCTACCTTTCCCTGCACTGTGGCGTGTTTGAGGGAGGGCTGGCGACAGCATTGGGAATGTAGCGCCGCGTGCGTCATACACAGACTCGCAAATGCTTACTTGCAGTGCAAATCATCCTTGATGTTGACCAATTCTGAGGTTGCGACTGTAGACTGAAATGCTTGCTCAGCTGTCTGTTTGGGACATGGGGAACTTGAAGGGGTTGGGCTGAGCCTCCTCTTTTGGTGTGGACTCAAATCTTACGCTATCTTTTATGAGGGCTCTAGCCGCTGTCATGCATGCGCACCACACTCAACCGATAAAGGTATTCTCAATTAGATCTGTGACTAAAAGGTCTCGACAGCGACTGAAATCTTTAGAAATCAGCCCCCATACCCTTCAAATTACCCTCAAGCAAGTTATTGATTGTCAGACAGACGTCATAGGAGGCTGATTGCTTCATCAAATTACACCTACACATGAGGTAGGTTTACAGTGATTAGATACAGTCCGGAACACTGCGAGACTGCACGAAATGTACTGTTATGACTCTGCGAGTGTGTGTCTTCGCCACAAGAAGCCTGAATTACCCGCAGCGGAGATCAATTCGAGCATGTGCAAACAGAAAAACAAGGGTGTTAACCAAAGCAACAGGTAGCACACGTTGTGACTCCTCCACCGCCTTCGGCCCTCGGCACCGCGGAGACTCCTGACTCACCGTCTGGCTGCATCGATTCAACTGACGGGGACCTCTCCAGGCGGGCTTTATGTTTGCAACTGGGTCACTCTATTGTCACCGGGGACGAGGCGTTGCATGCTCCGTTAAAAGGTCTGACTCGCTTTATAGTCACCAAAACTGTACACTTATTCAGAGCCTGAAGAATTAAGGGAGGGTTTTCTTACGCGCATTGTGCTGTTCAGAAAAGAGCAAGTGAAAACAGTGAAGAGGTGGCATTATCAGGTGTCGGATATTCACGCCCCTCTCCATTGAATTTAAACAATGATGTAATCCATGGAGATTGCTGTTGTCATAATAAACGTGAACAGTGAACGTCATTGACAGGATATGAATGAACACAAGGTCATTTTCTTATTGTTAGACTGTGTAACTTCATCTTCCTGAAAACCTCCTTGAAAAGATTGATTTCCCCCCAAAATACCGGTAAACAACTCCATCGACAAGGCAAGGCAAGCTGTGAAAAGAGAGAGATTGCTAATAGATCGTTGAGTGATGGGGATCTGTGGTCTTTTGTCAACTGCGCGTTGCGGACGTTGGTGATTTGCCGATAGCTACGCGAGCAGAGTCATCATCTGAGCATCCGTACGGACGGACAGCAAATGAGTGTGAATCAGCTGTTGCCTGGCTGTCAGCGGTCTTATCTCTGTCGCTCCCTCTGGGCACAGACAGATAGAGTGAAAAAAAAAGACCAGGGACTTCATCATAAACATTTCTGCCTCCAGTCTTGTGTCTACGGGAACGAGGCCGGCGGGTTGGGACACTGGGCTGTTACATTGCTCTACCCCCGTACAGCCAAGAGAGGTGATTTAGATAGTTTGAACATTCATCTCCGAGCATCTCATCTGAGAGTCTGTGAAGCGCTCGCAGAGAACTTTTATTACTTTTATATCGGCCAGCAAAATCTGCGCCTCACAAATCTGAATATGCCTGAGACATCCTGCACAGAGGAAGAAGCAATCTTACACATTCAATCATGTTTAATCCTCGAGCGAAGGCTCATTCTTGACCTTTGAAATAGTAGTTTGGGAGGTAACTCCAATCATATGAGCCTCCCCTTGCTGGATTCTCCAGATCCTTCTCGCCAGGCTTCAAGCTAAACGTGTGTGTGTGCGTTTGTTTGATAACAATGGCGGCTCCTCAAGAGGTTGGGCGTAGCTGCTATAGCGTCAGTTACATCGCAGTGGAGATCCATTTTATTGAAAGATAAGCAAAATCAACACAGAGGGCTTTTCTTGACGGGAAAAGGTTTTTTCGCTCTTCTCACGGCTGACTTTGGTGAGGCCTGGTGGTGCTGTCCCGTGTTTGATCTGTTTAGTTTAAGTCAGCCTGTGATAGATGGTGGTAGATGCCTGTCAAACATTTGGCCCGTTTCCAGATGGCTTCTGGTGTTCGATGGCGTGAACAGATTGTGCACTCGGACAAGGTGCAAAATAAGGGTGCACGTAAAAGATGATGATATGGATCGAATTTTTCACTTCAATAAAATAAATCTAGATTAATTGAGCTTCACTCCCCTTTTAAAAAGTGGATTTACCTCTGTTTTACTTAATAAAGTGGAGAGAGGTGATGGGGACAGGGGTAAGGTGAGCGATGGCTGAGGTGAACGCTAACACACAGGCACACACACCCTCAATGCCCGCTGCTGCTTGCTTGCTTACTGCTAAGCTAGCAGCTAGCTAGTTAGCCCTTAGTTCTCTTTTTAGCTTTGAGCTCGGTGTTCGTGTTTATAGCCAGGTGTTTATAGCCAGACTTATAGCCACGCCCCCCCTTCATTGCCCATTTTTCAATCAGCCATGTAGTTCAACAATGGCTCCTCAGGCACCTGACATGATGGCGGCTCTGCCCACTATTTACACTTCATGGGACAATCTAATGACAGGCCAAGCCCGAGAGGAACACCCTGGTGTGCGATGTTATCATACCACATGCAACAGCTGTGGCTCAAAGGTCATCAACAGCGAGCAAACAATGAATCCTCACTCGTCGCAGCTGTCACTCTTTTCTTCCCGCCTTTTGATTGGCTTTCTAAAAGACTCGACAGGTCCGTTTCTAAGGGTTCATAAACTAATCTAAGCCTGCTGTACAATCAAACGCTTGACCTCCAGCATTAGATTAGATTGTAACTGTACACTGTGGCTTATTACATAACTAAAATATGCAACAAAACGTGCTAAAAAGTGCTCAGTCAGCAGATTTCATGCAGCAGTTAATTTAGATGTCTATCAGCAGATCAAAGGTTTGGGAGCCTCTGAGTTCCTTTTGCAGCAGATCGATGTCCTTGTACTCTGCAGAAATTAATGATGTCGGCCGCGCCGCGTCTCATCAACAATGATGACATAACACAGTCTACAGGCAACGCAGTTTGCTCTAATGGACACATAATGGAAATATGTCTGAGCTGTAATGTCGCCACGATGGCAGGCTGCAATAATGCACGAAAATTAATTGCCTGTGTCTTAACTGCTTTTCTTAGAAATGGGCAAGCGATGAAACAGACCTATTAGAAATGCTCGGAACGACCTGCTGGCTTTTTTGTTAGTTTTCCCTCAAATCCCAGAGGAAAGACTACTTCTGACGGGTAAAGGAAAATGAGCTGACCACATGCAGAAAACAGAGACGAAATGAACAGTAAACATTGTTGACCGAGGATGTAATAGGATTTCCATTAGGACACTGGTGCTTCTGAAACACTGCTACTTGACCACAGAAGTGGACCGAAAAACAAAAAACAGGGAGAAAGAAAAGTTCAGCACATCCAGTCACAACCAGTCTCCCACTCCAGAGAGGGGTGAGAGGGAGATCAATACATTTTATGGATTTCAGAGCAAAGAAACACTCGCTCTGATTCACTTCCTAAATAAAAATATACTGGTTATTGTATAAAAGAAGAAAACTACCTTTTTTCTTCCCATTCTTCCCTCTGTAGTCTCACCCCCACTTGCCTGAAGGAGAGAGAAGTCATCAAGCAGTGGGAGGGAGGTTTATAAAGAAACATTTTCTAACTTAGTGCCACAATATCTTCAAGTATCACACTCATATCCTAATGCTGCAGCACTCTTGTCATATCTTGGAATCGTGACCTCAGCCATCCACACTGAACCTTGGAGAGGAGCTGTAATTATCAAGCAATGGTATCGGTGGAAATGGATCGATGAATCCTGCTTCTCTTTGGCCCATCTTTTCTCTTTCAAATTTCTCCCTCAAGCAGAAATTACAAGCCTCTTGTGCAACTACCAAGTTCAGAAGTCGAGCTGATATAGGGCAGAGGTGAAAGGTCAGTGCACGAGTCAAGTAGACGTCGGATTCCGGGAGGTTCAAAGCTGCTGTCGAAGTTAAAAGGGGAATATTTGCTTGTACTTTCAACCCATCTCCGTGACCTGATTCTTTACGGAGCAGATCAAAGAGGAGCCTTTCCTTTAAAAAAATGCTGTTAAGTGACTCGAACATGACCGTAGAGCTCACATAATCTTAAGCTTACACATACTTTTGAAAATTCTCCATAGTCCTCATGCACTGCATCTGTGAAACCGATTCTCTGTGTGGAACCAGTTCTGTGAGGCAGTGATGGCTCTATCTGTGAGGGTGTGACCCCTGACCCCGAAGGGACCCACTTACATAACCATCAGAGGCACCCTTCAGGTGTAGACGGCTTAGTTATTATGGGGCAAGGAGGAATCAGCACAGTGAAATGTAAAATAAATGGTCAATCATTTATTAACAATGTTACACAGTTTCCGTCCTCAGCAGCAGCAGCAGTTCTGCTGAGGTCACATCTGGCTAGCTCATTCACTAGGTCTCTACAGGAAAAAAAATCCAGATATACATTCAGAAAACAACTCCATCCAGGACTTAAAAAAATTAATTTAGTAAAACATTTATGTATACGTTCATATATATATATAAACAGATGTACAGTAAAAATCGCGTACAGTATCAAACATCTATATGAAAATGTTCTATTCAAAAAACTGTGTTTAGTGCAAAAGCATTTTATAATATAAAAATACTGTGTTGTAATTCTTTTCTGATATGAAGAACAGACGACATGGGATCCATGTGAGGTGAAAAGGTTAGAGGTGTGTGTCGGCGATGGGGATTCTTCTCAGCTCAACTATTTGGGAGTTGTTCACGCTCCCTCCATCGTGGCTTCCAGGGATGGACTCGTTGTCACTGACGTTGAGGCCAGTCCCTAAGACGGACACAAAAGGTTGCATTAAACTTAGTCTTTGTATTTATTATTCAGTCTTGTAGTTTTCCCTCTATTACATATCTGGAATCTCTATCTGTATAAGTCTATGTCTTTTGATTTTTAATTTTGAGAGCCATTTAACGACAGACCCAACGATGGGGTGCTTTATAAACTTTGAACTTTGACAATGGCTTATCGTGCTTATGCATGAACACTTCAGAAAAAAACCTCCCAGAGTAGATAATGTCTGAGAGACTACAGTCAAAGGAGTGTCAACAGGTGAAGTTTGGTCCTTCAGCTACATGTCTACGAGTTAACACAACAAAACTTGAGATGTTAACAGGCTTTTTCTGGTTGTGTACAATTAGGGGCTTTGAAAGTCTACTTCTGTGAAGCTCCAGAAAAGTTTTGTGGACTACAAAACCTGACATGACTTTCATCAGCATGTTGGTCAGTGTATAATGACTGTATTTATTTATTTTAACTTGCCAACAAGGCAATATGCAATCGATTCTAATGTGTCATAATCTCTGTGTTATCAGACTGTAGACTGCACTGTATCTCATCAGTAGTGGCAATAAATGGTGCACTCTGATGTAAGAGTGGAAGTAGGCTGTGAAACAAAGTAAATGATTGTAAGTCCAAGAGATAAATCATACAGCAGGCTTGTTGATGTACCGTATTTACTGTGCAGTAAACACATGCTCAGTAATGCATGCAATGCATGTATAGCAGGCCTATACAACTTAGATTTAAAAGAAGTGTTAAGGGGCCAGACTTGTACATTTCCACAACTGATAAACAATGCTATATACAAAAGTACAGGGGGAAAAAAACACAATGCACATATTCATTCTTGGACGGATGGATTGTCAGTTTGATTCTCGTATATTCCCTCTACCTGTACGACCCAGGGTTCAAACTTTTTTCATGAAATACGTTTTGCTTTTTTTAGCTTTTAACAGATGTAACTAACGAATCGGTTAGCCTACTAACAAAATGTTTATATTGCAGGAAAGAGGTTGTTTGAGTGCCACATTTGGCCTACGGGCCTCTGGTTGAATAGGTCTGCTATAGTATGCCAATGTATCAATGTTTTGTGTTATATGTATTTGTGAACAGTCACCCGAGCATGTGTACTGTACTTTGGGTGTTCAACATGAATGAAATGTTTCGGGTTTAGTTATTTCCTTATCTTATTTTGTAGTTCTCTCCTTATGTGACATGTTTTACCTTCCACTTCCTGTGTTTTCCTTCTTGAGAAATTACAGTATGTTTCACATTGTCTGCTCCCCAAAAAAGTGCATCAATGTTTGTTGATATGATTTACTTTTCTTTTGTTTAAGTCCATTTTTTATCAATATCTCCAAAAGATGGAAGACATTGAATACGTGTCTCTGTCTTGGTCAAGGCTGTTGGCTGTTAAAACACCAGAAGCAATAATGGAAATAACTTTCTTTCTATGACATAACCAGGGGAGCATAATATTCGCTGAATCATGCAGTCAGTATGTCAAGGTTCCCCCTGACTCTAAGTGATAAGAAAAAACTGCTCATCAACACTAAAACCAGCATGTTAATGATCAGCTTTGTGTCGTAACGCATGGTGTGCATGTGCTGCGAGTACATGTGTGCTTCTGTGCGTGTTAATAGTTCACTACCAAATGAAGGGTGAAGACCCTCATTACTGCCACTACTCAATGACCCCCGTCAGGTGGTGCCCTATTATGTAATTCTGATGAGGGAATTATCTTTACTGCTCACTGACTGGTTGAGATTACAGCAGGTTGTAAGTTCAGTGTGACATGTATGGATAAACAGAAGGTCACAGGACACCAGGGAAGGTGTAAAATGGAAGAACATCCTTAAGAAATTGCAAAGAAGATTAAGTTGCAAGTCTGGATTCTATTCTCCTCACAGCAAAGATCAAGTGTCTCCCTGACAGTTATATTTTCTTGAGGCCATGCCAAAGGCCTGCAAGGAGCCAACTGATTTGACTTAATTAAATCTTCCAAACTTGCCTTTCTGCTCCCCTGAATAACATGAATTATTACTTCACACTGCTGAATCTGCAGACAAGGGGACATATAAATTCCCTGGCCTGGTTGCTGCAGCCTCAAGGCTATTTAAGGTTGAACACCAGCCCGGCCCTGGACAGCAGGGAGAGGTCAGGAGAAGAGCAGACCAGGCCAGAGAATGCTGTAACTGTCTGCTTGTTTACTCGAGATTGATTGACTTGAAACACACACCTCTGCGTCTGATTCACGCTCTCACCACACAATCAATAAGAGGATATCTCTGTCAACGTTTTTTACTCGCCGTAACACTATCCTCTTATCCTAATCCGCATTTATTAACCACCCCCAGTCTCTCCAGCTCACACCTGCTCGGAAGGACTTTTAATTTGGCTGTCTCCATGGTTACGAATTTTGTTTTTCTGGGATGCACGCTGGCAGCTCTCAAGTAGCTGCAGAATATACTATAGGCACCTAAACACACTGTGAGGCAACAATAAAGTAAGGTTTGATGCAGGTTTCAGGATTGAAAACCTGCTCCGTCAAAGTCAAATCAGTCCTCAGACCTTCAGTTTTAATGGGCTAAAAACCATCAGAGGAAGAATAATTGCTCAGTAATTTTTAATGATTAATTCATTTTTCTTGAAAGTTATTTCTCGCCACCATTATCCCAAGAGATTAACTCTAAAATTCACCGTGACCTGTCCTCAGTCCTATAAATTTTAGGGTCTTCTTCAGGTTGGTTTGTCTGCCTCTGCGTCATACCTCTTATCTCTCTGAGAGAGACCACCATATGGAGGAGCACACTGTTGCTCTTTCCATGATGTGAGACTAAAGAAGACTTGGATATGCTAATTGACTGTTTTAAATGATCAGCTGTCCATTACCAGGAAGAATAACAGAGACCGTAAAGCAATAAATAACCAGAGAATTACAATCAGAGCCAGGGATGAGCACCAGACAGAAAACTATTTCTATAATTAATCCTAATCAACAGAATAGAGGTAGTATGAACTTAATATGGGGTCTTAACAGTAAACAGGATGCCTGAAGATTACTCATTGCATTACAGCAGCATGGCTCAAATGGTTGACAATATCTTGATTTAGCAATGTGACACTAAAACTGATACTCATGCTAGCAAACTACATCATCAGCAACACTGAAGCTCATTACTTGCTCATCATTCTCAAAGAAAGACAAGGATAATATTTATTTGATATTCTGGAAAATGAGGCTCACACTTTTCAATGCATGGATTACACTGCCGTGCAGCTGAGCACATGAGATCGGGGCTACAGCAGATTCTCAAATAAGATTTCTGAAAGCATCCCTGCATTTATTCAACATTAATGTATTTCTTGTACTCTTAAAGTCACAGAATACATCTTGTTCATATTAACCATTTAGGTTAGAAGCCTGCTTTGTCTGCAGTGATAGACCTTCTCCTTTTTAGACCGGTCGTTTTCCAAGTGTGTGAAATTACTTGAGCAAAGTTCTTCACTTTCTGTGGATGTCTCACATTAAGCTCCTATTGGCTTTTGTCCAGCTGGGCCTGATTCTTATTCAGACACTGTAAAACAATTACTCACTGATTTAAAGGAGTGAGAAGAGGACTGTGTGTGTGTCTGTGTCTGTGTGTGTGTGTGTGTGTGTGTGTGTGTGTGTGTATTGGTGAAATATCAGTTTGTAGTTTGGGCCCTTGGCTAATGAAACATTGATGGGAACAGAGGAAGAATGGTTGCTATGGCAGCAGAGAGATTTAAGGTACGCAGAAGAATGACTAAGCAGGGCTGATTCTTATGATGCAATATATACTGTATGGAAGTATAATGTGAAATAATGAAATACACACACACACGCGCGCGCGCGCGCACACACACACACACACACACACA